>JADGMU010000961.1:0-17582 GCA_016920895.1 Vaccinium myrtillus
AAAATTACACTATCAAAAAAATTGAGGATTTATTACAACACTCTCAAATAAAGGTTTATACAGTCTTTTATAAAATAAAATAAAAAAGAGTCTAAATAAAAGGTATGTTATTCAAACATCCGGCTTCAAGTTGATACTTCATCTTCCCAATCGATCCATTCTTCATCTTTACCAAGTGGATGGACCTATAAAAAAACAACAACATATATTATAATATGGCAACTAAATTAAGTACAAGAGTTAAATGCCAAATAATTTAAACTCCTCACCATTCAAATAAAGAAAAAAACGAATATTAATTCACCAACCATTCAAATAAAGAAAAAAAATTCCTTTTATTAATTTTTCAAATTTTCACTTCCTAATTATTATTTTATTTCCAGAATTTTTTTTGTTCAAAATATGGTTTTAATATTTTTATTTTATTTAATGTGTATTTTCATATTTATTATGTATTTATATTATAATCGAATTAATGCATTTAGTTTAATAAAATATTCGGTCCAGGGGTAAAAGGGTCATTTGGTCACTTATCCTATCAAATCCACCTTCCAAATCTACCTTCTCAAAATACCATCCAAACACCTCACTAACAAATCCACCATTCTTATGAGGTGGTGCCACCCTCATTACAAATCCACCCAAAATCATCTCCGGTCACCAAACAGGGCCTATAGGTTTTGGCAAAACTTAGAGAGAGAGAGGCTCTGATATTTTAGAGAGAGAGGTTAATTTTTCCGAGCGGCCTCGGGGATAGTGTTGACTGATAAGTGGTGCTGGTGGCTGAAAAATTCAATGCGTTTCTGAGAGCCGAAACATTCAGAGGCACCATTCAGTTTAAACAGGAAAACATACTTCTAGAAATGTCTATCCAATACAATCAAACAAGAACCATTAGACAATTCAGGAAAACATACTTACCTCTGGAGCAACCCCCTCAACTTTTTCAGTCTTTATTAACTGCGCAAAGAACTTCAAACAGAACTCCAGATGTCTGGTAAGCTTTGCCAAGTTGGGCTCTAACCCAATCAGAAAAAGGGAATTGGCAGCAGTAAATAAAATCCCTTGAAGTGAGAGAAGAATTTGAATCTGAAAATTTGGCAACAGGAGTAAAAGTCTAGTACCTATCTGCTTGTTCTCCCTTTTCCAGAGCTCTGATGTAATGCTTATAGTATTGTCGGTAGAAACTCTCGATTTCCCGTGCATCCGTCTCCTTCACCCGAGAGGCCAGACTCGAGGCATTGTCCTGAATCACGATTACCAAATTGCTTTACTCAAAATCCTTTTGCTATATCTACAATTCCGGAAATTCATTTTGTGATTATTATACTTTTTTTTATTTTATTTAAGATGCCTCAATCAAACAACTAAAACAATTAAATCGAACTCAAAGAATAACTCGAAATATAAAATCCAAACGCCCCACGGAGCTTGATTTTTCTAATTTGAGAGTATCGGAGATTACTCACTTGAACTCCGTCCTCTAATTTTACCGCGCTCGAGTCGCTCGCTCCCTCTCTCCGGCGCCGAAAAAGGTAAGTTAAGAAATATGAAACATGTTTAATTACACCGATACTCCTCAAGTATTTCTAAAAAATAACAAATTTCCCCGAAGTTTGTGCGATTACTCTAACGCCCGATTTAGGGCTTCCAATTAACGGAAAACATGTTTGGACTATCGTCGTGACGTGAGCGTATATGATCGGGACTCATCAACCGCGCTCAAACAAGCGACATTTTCTCTTTCTATTACCAATTCTGCAGTAGGTGGATTGTGTTTAAAAGATCGAACGATTCGAAATTATCATCGACATAAAGTGCAAAGCATATGCATGTATACACGACAACAAAATTAAGTACTCGATTTTGATCGAATTGAAGCAAAAGAAAAAGCATAAGAAGAAGAAGAAGAGAAATGGAAGGCAATTAAGTAAGAACCCCCACCTGTTCTAGACGTTGAAGCAGAGCCGTCTTAAACTGCCATACACCACGACCACTCGAGCTGGGATCCAATCTGTGCGCTTTCTCGAAGGCGTATAATCGACCTACAGTTGTTTAACACAGAAATACATATACACACACACAACCAACCAATAACACTTTTAGAAACACAGACATCCAAACTAGGTATTGTACTCCGATAATTACTGCATTATGGAATAATTAATCGTTGTAATTACTAGGGTAAGTTGCGATTCTCTGAATGATCATTTCATTAATAATGGTGGTTGATTGGATCAGAAGAGGCTTAATAATAATAATAATAATAATAATACTCCCTCCGTCCCAATTTTATAGTCCCAGTTGACACTTTTTGTTGTCCCAAAAAAATTGTCCCACTTCAAAACTAAATGGGTAATTGTTAAGGAATTTCCTCTTATACCCTTATATTTTGAAATTAAAAATAATAAAAAAAGTAAGAAAGTGTAATGATTGAAGGACAAAATAAGAAAAACATGTTGTCAAAAGTACAATGATTATGTCCCCTTATTAAGTTGGAATCCCCAAAAGGGACTATAAAATTGGGACGGAGGAAGTAATAATAATAATAATAATAATAATAATAATAATAATAAATAATAATAATTACGCACATAGATAGGCGACACGAGGACGTTCGTTCTGGATCTTGGTGGCGACGCGGAGGACGGTGGCGATGGATCCTAGGGACGCCGGCACCACCTCATTGTCGAACACCTCCATGGAGAAGGTGGTGGTGGCAGCGCTACGTGACGGACGCCTCGTCAGCTGCCCCTGCAACTCTTTATCTTGGCCAGCCATTTCTAGCGAAGCTTAGCTTTTGGCTAGCTTCTTCCTTGCACTGCTCTCTGTTCACATGAATTAACGTTAGATACAATCGTCAAACATCTACACATTATATACAAACAGATAATGATGATGATGATGATGGTTATACGTAGAATGTAGGATGGAGATGGAATCAATTAATGCGTTTTCTCCGAGCCTTCGCCTGCATGAAATTACAGAGAGAGAGAGGGAGAGAGAGAGAGAGAGAGAGAGAGAGAGAGAGAGAGAGAGAGAGAAGTGAATGAATTTAGTGTGGTGCATGCATGCAAAATGAGGAGGGTGGTGACGTAGTAGTACCAGAGGCCGACGAGAGGCGCGGTGGGTCTGAGATTGAGGGGAGAAAGAACATAAATTTTAGAGAGAGAGTGGGGTGAGAAGGTGGTGGTTGTGGTTTTTTTTTTTTTTTTGGGGGAAGGGGAATAAAACAGAGGATGAGTAAGGAGGAAGAGGACAGACATGTGGTGAGTTGTAAGAATGGGGAGGGGGTGGAGAAGCGCGATTTGCGTAGACTTCTTCTAACTACTCTGCCTCGATCGATGCATTGGATTGGATTGGATTGGGGTGCTCACTTTTTTTTTCTGCTCATTGTTCTTTCTTTCTATTTTTGGTCCCTCTTTCTCGTGGATTTGTACTCTCCCTCTCTCTATTTTTGGTCCCTCTCTTTTGGGGTCTTCTTTTTGACAAAACGAAACCGCACAAATCTTACGATTGAGGGTCAAGGTGGTAGTCCAACGGCTGCTGTTTAAACCGAATGGTGGCGCCAATTAATCAAGTATGTTTTGCAATAACCTTACAAAAGGAAAAGATAACAAGAGTACACAACAGGAAAACAAATTAAAGTGAGACAACAATGACAAATAATAAGGATCCGGGGCCAAGCGCTACAAGGTTGTAGTGTGCATAACAACCGTCCAACTTTTTTACTAGTCAAAAGCATCCGTTAATCAGACACATTGAAAACACTTTTGGACTAATTTTTGTGATTGGGGGCTACAACCATGTAATGCTTTGGGGCGCTCTAGTGTCTCCGGATCCAAATAATAAGTTATTTCATTTTTTTTCTTCAATAAATTTATTTCCAAATTCCACATCACACACACACACACATATATATATATATATAGGCAAATTTTCTAGTAAGGACCTCCCGTAAATAAGAAAAAATGTAATTTTTTTCACTTTAAAATTTGTTTTTGGGAAATCCGAACCGTCCAATGTGTTCAAAAAGTTTTTTCAAGGGTCCACACGGAATATCTTCAAAAAAAAATACCGGGAAGGGCTTGATCCAATCAGTTTTTTTAAAAACTGTACCAAGCAATTTTTCGTAAAAACTATATATTTACAGTTTTGCAAAAAAATGATTGGATCAAGCCCTTCCCGATATTTTTTTTTTTTGAGGATTTCCCGCATAGACCCTTGAAAACACCTTCTGAACACATTGGACGGTTCGGATCGTCAAAAATATACTCGGATCACAGAGGTCCGGAGTCCGGATAGGAAGTGGAACCTATATATATATAGTATATTCGAATATGAATGCCTATATGTGGTGCTCATCTGTTTGTATTTATTGGGAAGGTCTAGAGATTTCGAACCCTCTTTAGTTGGTAACTTATTAACACCCCACTGATGTATGGTGCAATTTTCAACATATAGTAAAGTATCAAATTTCTTTTGTTTCTTGTCAAACATTTTTGGATCAATCATTTTGGATTAAGAAAAGGATTCGGAAAAATAAAAAAATATATAAATTGATATTGAAACGACAATAAAGAAAGCTGTTTCATACTTTTTTTGTTCTTGTGTAAACTTGTTTTTGTTTTTGGACATAATTTTTTACATTTTGAACTCGACAAATCATTATCATTAATCGAAAAAATAAAGCGTGAAGCTAACATATATTGAAAAAAAAGACAAACAAAAAGTACCAAATCATTAATTTAGCAATAATGCTACAGACACTAACTAAGATATTAGTAACTAATGTACTAACAGTGCATGTGGTAATCTTTTATTGGATGACTCCGTCCATGTATTGCAACGTGCATTGATGGGATATTGTCATGTATACATTTAGTGCAATAATTTATAAATTAGTCAGTATCTGTGGCATAGCTCTTAATTTAGCGGTTAGGTGCCCCATACACAGAACAAGAAGGGGCCCTATAGTGAACTCATCTGGCCGTCCATCTCAATAATGAATGCTAGGATTTGAATCTAAATAATGTACGGCTCGGATCATGTGGAGTTCAGATTAAATCCGAGCCGTCGGTATCAAGATGAACGGCAAAATGGAACTCACTACACCCCTATAGTGAGTCCACTACAAGCCCCGGATTTTCCCAAACACATTTCCCTGCTATCATCACTCGGACAACGGCCAGGTTATGTTCTTTTTCTTTTTTATCTTTTTCGATCATGGCCAGGTTACGTTTGGAACCTGAAACTATTCCATGCTTCATACTTTCAGTTTCCCTTTCCAATAATTATTTAATAGTCTCATAGCCACGTGGTTTTCGATCATTTTTAGTAACCACACATTAATCTACACCTCTACACACTTAGTCAAAAACTCCAAAAAAATGTGTGGTGTTAAATTGTCCGAGTCATCTCGTGGCCGTGCTCCGGCATTATCGAGACTTCCCTTTCCCTTTAGAAATCCATAAAATAACACCCAGATTGTGAATATCGGCCATTGCATTTCAAATTCTGGTAGATTCTTGGTGTTATTTCTAGGTACTTAGACTTTCTGTTTAGATCTACCTACAGTTTAAAATATTCTCTCTCTCTCTCTCTCTCTCTCTCTAACAAACTGATTTGTAACATTCTAAAGAAAAGGTTGCAACAAGTTCTAAGTGCAGGAAAAAGACAAGGGGGCAATGAGGACACACTCATTCAATTTTGAACCCTCTAATCATCTGATCTCTTTCTGTTACAACTCACACAAGCCCCACACGAAATAAGCAAGGTCCCCACAAAAGCTTCCGCACATTCCTTGTCATGATTTCCACCCTTCTTAACTCCTCATTTTAATCAGGTGACCATAAATACATGAACTAGTTAGAGAGAAAAAAAGGGGAGTGAAGGATATGGTGAAAATGGAGATGGTCGTGAAGTGTTGGAGGAAATTGAAGAAGATGCTAACGACGTCGAGCCCAGATCGACATTCTGACCGTCGTCAAGCGAGGCCTAAGATTACGTCGTCTCGTGTTGTTCAGTGTGATGAGCTCTTCCTTGCGTCAGGAGGGAAAAAGAGGCTGCCCGGGAAAGATGATGTAGACGTCGGTCCACTGGTTGCTGCCCATCTTGCTGCTCAAAGGCATTTCAGCTTGAGGCCTAACCTCTATATTTGAGAGAGATTGTTCATGTTTGCCTCATGTAGTATGGAAATTATATTCGCGAATTTCATGTTCGCAAGTACCGTGTCAATGAAGAACATAAATGCAAACATGAATTTTGTGGAAATTAATCAAACCTTTTCCTTCTAAACAATGAAATTTGATCTTATTGCTTCTCTAAATTCACATACCAATAAACTCCGCGACAACATTCCTACATGAACAAACTCATTCGTAATTTGAGTTTTTCTACGCAAAGACATTGTGTGCAGAGATATGTGCATTAGTGGCACAAATTTCGAAAAGGGACCAACAAACACGAACAGATGGAGTACAATTTGTTAGTAGATGAGGGTTAGGAAAGGGCTTGTCTGCAGATGAGATTGGAGATGAGTACATGTTCTTCAAATTCCTTTTTTTGGGACAGAATGTTCTTCAAATTCTAGGCCTGATCTTATGTCACCATCATTAATTTGCTGAAAAGTGAGGGTGGGTCTCAAATGTACTATATGTCTATTCTTAAAATATACACTCACAACCAAATTGGTGTATATATAACGAGAATTTGCAGACTTAAACTCGAGATACGATTGTACGGTTGAAAGTGCATTATGATAAAGATACATGGATTGGAGCAATTTTTTAATGCCGAGCGCCGAGCACGCGCCATCTAGACCGTCCATTTAAGTTTTGGACGGTCCAGATTATGGAGAGAGAAACAGGGGAGAGAGAGTGGAGAGAGAGGGTTTCGATCTGGGCTGTCCAATACACTTTTGGACGGCCTAGATCCAACGTTCGGGTACCACGTAGGCTCGGTCACGTGATACTCATTTGGTACCATTTTTTTTTTCCATGGATTGACTTTTAGAAATTCACAAGAGAAGCTGTGTCAAGCACACCAAGAAACAAGATGACATAAACTTGTTAATACCAGAATGCCTGAGTTAATTATAGATGATATAAGCAGATGCTTGTAAACTCGGGAAAAAATAAATAAACAAAAACTTGAAGAGTTAAACTTATTCTCTCTCTGATTTTCTTTTTCCCTAGTTGATATTCTCATTGAAGCCTAAAAAAGGCTATAGCGTTTACGCCCATAACAAAATTGGCATGAGCATAGTCCTCCATGTACTGCACTACAAGCTTGTCTTCTTCCTCATCAAGTACGGAATTAGGAATCTAATTTACCTTGGGCTAAACCAAACTTGTACATAAGTACATAAATATTTACTACTAAAAAATACACAAAACAAAAGAACAAAAAACGTACACTATTGAAGTTGATTGAGGCTCGTGTTCTAGGAAAACACCTGCTGCAAAGGAGTTTAGGCAGCAGTTCGGACCTGGAGTCGACCAATGCTAAGTTAGCAGTGAAAGAATTATTTCAAAACGCTGCTGTGTTTGGATCTTGGATTTCTTCAGGGTTTGAAAATGTTTTCGGGTTGGGTGTATTCTGTTTCTCATCTACGTATCCCAGATTCAAACACAACCTAAAGGTCAAGGAGCTCAAGCAAAACCATAATCGATGTCAGCAAGTTTGTGCAGTCGACGCCCGGTTTTCCGCATACAGATTCAAGAAAACTTGATTGCAACCTCCCTGCTCAATTAAAATCACTACCAAGCACCGGACACTAATTATATTAGATTTTTTATTTCAAAATAATAATTAGAAGTCTCATATATAATTTGTCATATAATTGTGGTTACATAGATGCTTTTTAGTCAACATTCTTCACGGAGGATGAGAGTCTTGGCGGAAGTAACTCAGTTTTTTGGTAGACGATTAATTGATGGAATTACGAATCGAATCGGTGTTACGAGTTGTCGGACCGCTTTTCCACCAACTCTCCTAAAACCAATTGTCGGACCGCTTTTCCACCATCTATCCTAAAACAAATTGGTGTTAGGAAGGGCTTCAATTAAGTCTTTTAGGGCATTTGACATCGCACTCACAAGTCTGTTTTTAGAGCGGTCGCGAGGAGTGGCATTGTGTAATCAAATCCATGGGGGCACTCCGGGCCCAACAATCCCTCCCTCACGATGATGCTCCTACGACTCGAACCCATGACCTGCTGGCTCTGATACCACTTGTCGACCGTTTTTCCACCAGCTCTCCTAAAACCAATTGGTGTTAGGAAGGGCTTCAAGTAAGTCTTTTATGGCATTCGACATCGCACTCACAAGTCTGTTTTTAGAGCGGTCGCAAGTAGCGGCATTGTGTAACCAAATCCATAGAGGCACTCGGCCAAATTCATTCGTTTAGGCTTTCAATTTAGTAATTTTGCTATTTTAGGTAATAATTAGATTACGAATTACTCTTAGCGTGTAATTCCGTTTACGTTGTTTCCAATTGGGAATATCTTATTTTTCTTTCTAGTTTTCAATTTTGGGAGTTTCCCCAATTTTCGGGATACTTTAATTTTTAGGTAAGTTTTGCTAGGGCTTGCTAGTTTTCCCCATAAAAGGGCATGTAACCTTTATTATTTTGCAGCTTTTAATCAATTATAAATTAGAGTTATTCTCTTTCTTCTTGTGGAATCAAGAACCCTCGTGGATTCGAGACCTATTTTCGTTTGAACTAGTACACAACTAGTTTCTCGTGAATTCTGCTGCGTCAATTTCACCATGTAACAAATTTTTGAATTTGAAATTTCTTTTGTTGTCTCTCTTAATGCATGTGATTGAATCTCATTAAATTAAAAAATGGTTAAATCCCACCAAATTAGGAAGTTATTGAATCCCCAAAATTAGGAACTTATTGAATCCCACAAAATTAGGATGTTATTGAATCCCACAAAATTAGGAAAAAAAATATAATCCTGTATATATTGATATCATAGTAAAAGGGTAGAAAAGGTATTTCACAATGGAAAAGGATGAAAACATAATTCCGTAAAATAAGGGGGATGAAAATCTAGATAGTGTCCAAAAAACGGATGATTATTTAATTACCTCAACTTTGATTGTAAGTCAATAAACCATGTTCACATTCATATAGTGATTGTGGTTTATTAATTTGCCATGTCGGATTGGATTAAATTTACCATATCGGATAAAATTTAGTGTAACCTTTTGTTTTAAGGTTTCATGGTATCAGTTTCACAAAAAACACAATCAATTTCATGGTAAATAGGTTCACCATGATAGGAATTTTCAATAAACCATGTTCATCCTTTAAAAGATGGTTATTTCATACAGTGATTATAATTTATTTATTTATCATGTTGGGTTGTTTGATAAAATAGATGGTGTGGTAGTGTAGTATTTAAAGTTGACTAGGTTTCATGGTGCATTTGTCACTCAATATTTTCTAAACATGAATTATGGCATGTTAGGTGGATTCGATAAAATAGTTTCTGTCCTGTTTGATCATGCACGTACTGGACTGTAGCCGGAAGATCATAAGCTACCAATTCATCCCATGACCAATTCCAGTAAGCCTATAGATTGCGAATGGGAATCGATAAATATAAGGATGAGAAAAAGAGAACAGCGACAAGGTATAAGAAAATTAACCGAGTCGTCTAGACTAGACTCAAAGATGTATGCCCGAGGCTGAATTTAGTTCCAACATATTACAACATCCCACGAGGCTACCACTATCCCAAAAAAATATTACTAGTTTGTTCTTTATAAGGTAAGGATTCATCCAGAGTGTTCAACAGCCATGATGCAGGATCTTGGAACAAAAGCAAAAACAAAAAAAAGAAGAAGATAAACTTGAAGAAATTAAAGGTCAGCTATGAATGGTTATCGTGTCATTGTATGGAAGACTGTAAAAACTAAAGAAAATTGCCACAGTTATTGTGTCAATGTATATTCGGAACGCAAAACTTAATAATACTGGTCTCTACTAATCTTGTTTTGGGTTTAGAGCATCTCACGGAAAAAACAACAAAATAAACGGTTCAAATCAATAATTAATACACAATAAGACCCACAAAAGAGGTGTTGGAAAAAGGAGTGTAAAGAATGTTCTGCAGGTAGCCAAACGTGTTATGTAACAAATGCTCTCAGTTGAGATTGAAGAAGGCCATGAGAGGATCATACACAACTTGATTTGCGTTTCCGGCCAAAACGTAATCCATATGTGCATACTCCTTCGTATAAACTATGGCAAGCTTATGAGCATCATGATCTTGAAGAGTCCTTATCAGTTTCTGCACATCCCTCGTATCCGAAAGGTAGTCCTGCCCTCCATGGGCAAGGAAAAGAGGAAAATCCTTCGGAATGTTTGAGATTCTGTATACAGGAGGAGTGAGCTGCCCGTAGTGTTGGTTGTTGCCATATGCGCTTCCATAATCGTACATTGCCATGGTACCTTGTCGAACCACTGCACAAGAACCATAGACGACATAATATAGATTTAGAGTCAGTCTTACTAGGACATGGGACCCTGTAGCGCACTTAGTCATAGCCGTTCATCTTGAAAACCAATGATCCGGATTCGCTAAAGCTTTCTTACCGGTAAGAAAGCACTTTGACCGGTGAGAAAGTATCTGTTAATCTAGACCAATAAAAACACTTTTGGACTGTTGGGATTGGTGCACTACACGGTTTTTTTATTGTAGATGGTTTGGGATCTAGTCTTTGGATGGAATCTCCCCGCCGTTTTGGTTACTTGGTCCTTTGTTAAAGAACGAGTTGTCATCATAGTGTACTCTCTTAGTGGAGTTATAATATCACCAGTTATCATTTTAGCACCCCCAGAAAAAAGTTTAAAAACTTTTGCCCATGAAATTGTATAGCCAAAGACTATTTTGGTTGCTTAAATGGTCTTCTACAATTCAGGCAAAGTTTAATCACTCTTTACATTCAAACTTTGGAAGCAGCCCATTATACTTTGTGGGAAGATAAATCTTGTAGAAACTTACTTTGTGCTAAATGGAGCATGTTCTTGGTTGATGTTGGCTGAGGCCCGTAGTTAATAACTGCATCCATTCTGGAGAAACTTATACAACACGGCGGACCTATTTACAGCGATTACAAAAGTTGATTAGCAGTAGATACAAATACCTTTTCTTTAGTGTAGATGAAACAAGTTAATGTTACCGGTAAAAGCAGATGTTAGTGAGTACCAATCGCCGTTCGCTGTAGTGCAAATCGCATTTATAAATCTGGTTACAGCTTCCCTGTTCACTAAAAGAAGTAAGATTTTCGGAAACAGTAGAATCTAAATTGGTCGAGAAGATATGACAATAGTCAGGTCAATTTCTCACCCTCGTGGAAGGAATTCATAGCCGCCAAACCTGTAGAAGACCTGTTTAGAAAAAAAAGAGAAACGGAAAGAATTCGATGAGCCAGCTTTATCGCAATTTGAACTCAAAAAATGTTACTAGTAGATTTGATCGTTACGTCGCCTATGAGAGAATAAGCTGCAACTTTTCCAAGAAGTGTGGGGATCTGATTCAGGTAAGCTATAGGAGAGAGCAAAGCAGCTGATCTTAACATGTTCACTGATTGTTGTTCGGAAATAGCAGCCAAAGCCGTCAAAGTTCCCTAAGAAGGAAGCATTATAACAACAAATAAATATCAGCAAAATCTTTTTCCCCCGAGATTTTTTCTTTTGAAAACTCGTTTATGAACTCGATATTGTAGAGAAAACGGGGATATCTTACCAAGGAGTGACCAACATAGTGCAGTTTCTGACCCGTCTGGCCATGAACATATTGGACCGAAGCAGAAAGATCATTGGCTGCTAATTCGTCCCACGACCAATTCCAGTAAGCCTGCAAATTACATACATTGCAAAACAAATTAATCAGAACAAGTTCAAAAATTGTTCTCTTATGAACTCAACACATTATTCAAGTGAAGAGAACCGGATCATTGGTATGAAGCGATGTGTGTCTGCTGCTATGTTTAGTCCCTCGGGTGCTGACAAGCCAAACATCGTATCCGTTATCAGCCAAAATGAATCCCAAGGACTTATCTGGGGAGTTCACCAGCCATATCGAAGCATCCTGCAACAGAACATGAAATCACGTTATTAACTGCCAACTCTATCAACCTGAGCTGCAAAAAGTTAAGTTTTGGCACACGCAACGGATCTTTATGGGAAGAAAACTTAGTTTATCAACATGTTCCCCATCTAATTTTTCAAAAACTTACCGTATTGATAAGCTATGGTCGAACGTGTGTGACAACTAATAACAAGACATATCAGACTGGACAAGGTGACTTACTACAAAGATCCCATGCTGCAAAAGAACAGGAGGTTTGTATGCTTTTTTGCCAGACCTCCCTGCCGAAATCCTCTGCAAACTAAGAATATATCCATCCGATGTTGTTACCTGAAACCCAGAAAAGCCATGTGCATATGCGATCAGTAAATCTCATAGTTCAACGGTATAAAACGAATGACGAAGAATATTTGGTATCGTATCATACGGTGTGCTCTTCACAAGAATAGCCTACTGTCTCCACCATTGATTTGCAGATACCGACATCAGACTTCAAGGACGAATCCAAGGACGATGGAAACGTGCCGTTGTGGGTGTTGATTGTGCGAGGATCATTCCTAGCTCCATCTGCAGACAGACACAAAAGGAACACTACAATGCAGATGGTTAGAGCGCTAGCCATATTGATATTGTGCATATGTTTTCTTGCCTTGTTTCCAATGGGCTTCTATATATATACTACAAGAAACACACATGTAACCAAGGAGGAGTAGAATACCTCTTCCTTTTTGGAGTAGAATACCTCTTCCTTTTTTCTTTGGTGATGCAGCGTGTTCCGAGCCAATTTGTGTATATCTCAGACTAAATATATAATAGTCGTATTATATAATAAACTTGATTATAATATAGGAATCAAAGTAATTTTGAAATATAATATAGGAATCACATATGTATATGGTAGCCGAAAGGAAATTGATAGAGAAGTCAATGGGATCAGGATGGATAGAGAAGTCAATCAGGTTGATCTTTGTTCCTATTTTAACTCTGACATTAGGAATCAGATACAATAAGGTGTCTTAGTAATTAATGATTGGCTAGAACGAGAAATATCCCTATGCGTTTGGGAATCCTTCAAGCTCTACTATATCGGATATAATATTTAAAGAGAACCTTCTTCAGAGCATAGTAATCAATCTCGTATTAGTTAGCGGACCGTTTTTTCTACTGGGATGGTACCTACCGATAGTGGATCTTATCTCGGTACCGGTTATGATTTATCGCAATATACATATTTAAAGATTGTTAATATACTTATGTATAATTACAAAACTTAAAATGGAGAAATAAATAAATTTTACCATTAATTTTTGATACACCTTAATACTAGTGCTATTAACAAATTAACATGATTAATATAAAATGAAATCCAAATTTGGTTAAAATACCTTAAAATTCATGTCTTTTTATGAAAAGGAAAAAAAAATACATTAATCAGTTTACCAGCCAAGATCCCGAGACAAGGCCGGTACAAGCAGGTACAAGCCGATACGCTCAATATTGACCAGTATTTTGGCCCGTACAGAACACCAACGTATGTGTACTGTTTTATGCCCGGTACGAACTGGTAGGTGACGAGATTCAAAACACTGATTTACAGAGATACTTGTTATTCAAGATTGGGCCATCCATAGCTTTATTTCCATTTTATTAAGTTATTCAGGAATTTCTTTCAATTATCGTCTTATTCTAGCCAATCTCATTATGATCGAGTCCACTGGTTTTCGAAGTGGTGTAAAAATAACTGCATCCAATCATGGTTGTTTGCCTCGGACCTGTTCTTAATTAAAAAAAATTGAGGTATTTCGAATAGGGGTGAAAATCGGTCGGTTCGGTTTTTGGGTGTTCGGGACCGAACCGATCGGTTCGGGGTGATTTTGCTGGGAACCGATCCCGACCAAAAAAAACTATGGACCGATCGGTTCGGGGTGGTTCGATTTTTTCAGTTTTTTCAGTCCGGAGTTAAGATTTGTATTATATGCTTATTAAGTTATTATAATACAAGTTGTGTTGCTTTTTACAATTAAAGTATGCATCTTATTAGAGTTGCATGGAATTATTTATAAAATAGGATTCCATTATCTCATTTTATTAGAGTTGTATGGTTTTCGGTCAAAATAGGGGTGGTTTCGGTTTTTTTTTTGTTCGGTTTTGTCGGTTTTGGGAAACCAAACCAACCGAGATGTATTTCAATTTTTTGGGTTTTTTGCCAAAGCGGGTCGACCGAACACCGAACCGAATTTTCAGTTTTTGGTCGGCTCGGGTCCCGTTGACTTTATTTACTTTTTTTTTTCACCTCTAATTTCGAATCTAAAAAAGTCGAGGTATTTCGAATTTGACACGTAAAAAGTCAAGGAAAACCGATGACGTTGGTGGTTAATTGAGAGATCGCACCGCCTTTGCTCCATTGCCTAATTTCTTTTTCAACTCAATACCACTCTTATTTGTCTTCTAATCCCACAATTACTGACTGCTATAATATTCACTGGATTTCATAGAGTGGATAAAATCCTTTTTTGCACATAAAATCACTACCAAGCACCGTACACTAATTATATTAGATTTTTTATTTCAAAATAATAATTAGAAGTCTCATATATAATTTGTCATATAATTGTGGTTACATAGATGCTTTTTATTCAACATTCTTCACGGAGGATGAGAGTCTTGGCGGAAGTAACTCAGTTTTTTGGTAGACGATTAATTGATGGAATTACGAATCGAATCGGTGTTACGAGTGGTCGGACCGCTTTTCCACCAATTCTCCTAAAACCAATTGTCGGACCGCTTTTCCACTATCTATCCTAAAACAAATTGGTGTTAGGGAGGGCTTCAATTAAGCCTTTTATGGCATTCGACATCGCACTCACAAGTCTGTTTTTAGAGCGGTTGCGAGGAGTGGCATTGTGTAACCAAATCCATGGGGGCACTCCGGGCCCAACAATCCCATGACGCTCCCGCAACTCGAACCCATGACATGCTGGCTCTGATACCACTTGTCAGACCGCTTTTCCACCATCTCTCCTAAAACCAATTGGTGTTAGGAAGGGCTTCAAGTAAGTCTTTTATGGCATTCGACATCGCACTCACAAGTCTGTTTTTAGAGCAGTCGCAGGTAGCGTCATTCGTTTAGGCCTTCAATTTAGTAATTTTGCTATTTTAGGTAATAATTAGATTACGAATTACTCTTAGTGTGTAATTCCGTTTACGTTGTTTCCAATTGGGAATATCTTATTGTTCTTTCTAGTTTTCAATTTTGGGAGTTTCCCCCAATTTTCGGGATACTTTAATTTTTAGGTAAGTTTTGCAAGGGCTTGCTAGTTTTCCCTATAAAAGGGCATGTAACCTTTATTATTATGCAGCTTTTAATCAATTATAAATCAGAGTTATTCTCTTTCTTCTTGTGGATTCAAGAACCCTCGTGGATTCGAGACCTATTTTCGTTTGAACATTAGTAACAAATTTTTGAATTTAGTTTCTTTTGTTATCTCTCTTAATGCATGTGATTGAATCTCATTAAATTAAAAAATTTCCCACCACATTAGTAACAAATTTTTGAATTTGAAATTTCTTTTATTATCTCTCTTAATCATGTGATTGAAAATGTATTTCACAATGGAAAAGGATGAAAAACATAATTAAGTAAAATAAGGGGGATGAAAATCTAAATAGTGTCCAAAAAACGGATGATTATTTAATTACCTCAACTTTGATTGTAAGTCAATAAACCATGTTCACATTCATACAGTGATTGTGGTTTATTAATTTGCCATGTCGGATTGGATTAATTTACCATATCGGATTGAATTTAGTGTAACCTTTTGTTTTAAGGTTTCATGGTATCAGTTTCACGAAAAACACAATCAATTTCATGGTAAATAGGTTCACCATGATAGGAGTTTTCAATAAACCATGTTCATCCTTTAAAAGATGGTTATTTCATACAGTGATTATAATTTATTTATTTATCTTGTTTGATATAAAATAGATGGAGTGGTAGTGTAGTATATAAAGTTGACTAGGTTTCATGGTGCATTTGTCACTCAATATTTTCTAAACATGAATTATGACATGTTAGGTGGATTCGATAAAATAGATGGTGTGGTAGTATAGTATATAAAGCTGATTAGGTTTCATGAATTATGGTTAACATGGTTTATTGATTTTTTATAATTAACCATAATTAATATATGCAAATATACCTAGTCAATGTATGGGTTTTTTTTTTTTCCTTTTTGCGTTGTTTATTAATTTATCACATTTTCAATATTTTTTTTTTTTTGAGATTTTAGGTGTGAGAAGATTAGAGAGAAATATAATATTAGGAGAGAGAGAGAGAGAGAGAGAGAGAGAGAGACTTTTCAAGAAACAAAGAGAGAGATTGGGATAAATTAGGAAAGATTAGGAGAGGGAAATGTTAGGAAATTAAAAGAGAGAATTATTAGGAAAATCAAAGAGAAATATTAGAAAAATTAGGAGAGAGAAAGGGCGTTTTGGGGTTTATTTGAATTTGAAGATGGAATCATAATTATTCAAATCTCATAGGATGGAATCATAATAATCTTTTTTCACAGGATGCCTAATTAAATCTCCTAGTTTTAATATTATAATGTAGTTATCAGTCTAATTACTTAAAAAAAGACCATCTTTACATTATTTGGATGAATCCATAATTCAACACAATGCACATGACTTCGATACCATGTGTATGGAATACAATTGAATAAATACAATATTTGGCAAAAATATTGAATAAAAATTCCTCTTTCTATCAAACAAACCACAAATTGTACATTACAAAATTTTCATATGAAATTAACAAAAGAGTGGATAAAATCCTTTTTGCACATAAAATCACTACCAAGCACTCGTACATTAGGCCTTGTTTGGTGGCTCTTCTGTTTTCTTTTTTGTTTCTGTTTTTAGAATTTTCACAATTTAAAGAAAGGAATGTTGTTTGTGTGTCACTTCCACTTTCATTTCTACTTCTTACTTCCACTATTTATGAAATTTGGGGAAATTGAAAATCTCAACTTTCACTTTTGTTTTCCCACTCCCGACCACCACCTCCACCCACCACCCCAACCACCACTCACCATCACCGCCACCACCCCACCACCGGCCACCACGCACCACCCCACCACCACCTCCAGCCTCCTGTCGGCACACCTCCAACCGACTCATAATTATGTTTTTACTTCTTTTTTTTATAAATAATTTCAAATAAACATATTTTTTGTTTTCACTTCCTTTTTACGAAAAACAGAAATTAGAAAACAGAAAACAGAAGTGTTACCAAACATAGCCTAACTATATTGGGTTTTTTTATTTCAAAATAAAAGTTTTGGACTTTGAACACCGGAGTTTGGGTTTTCGATCAATAGTATTAAAATAATCTATTTTGCACTTTGGACCAATGAAACTACTATAAATTATTACTCATAACGAGTTGGATCAGGCTTTCACAGGCTAAAAT
>JADGMU010000962.1:0-20537 GCA_016920895.1 Vaccinium myrtillus
GGCTAAAATCTTCAGGCGTAAGGTCAAGTTTCAGGTAGCGCAATGAACTGAGTCTCTGGTAGAATCGAGCTTCAAAACCTCAAGCCTCCATAGGGAGCGGATGGGTTAGGCTAGGGTTAGGCTAAATTTTAATGGGCTGAGGCGGTTTCAGGCCTCTGGGCCAAATTTACAATCCTAAATTGGACTTTATATTCACAAAAGCACTTTATATTCACAAAAGCTCAAGTTTTAATAGATAGTTTTTTTTTTTTTTCGCCAAAACAATAACTGGTGATATTATAACTCCAACGAAAGAGTACATCAAGATGACAACTCGTCTTTTAACAAAGGACCGAGTAACCAAAACGGTAGAAAATCAGTCCAAAGACTAGAACTCAAACCAACTAAGCCTTTCCCAGTGATAACTTGAGCAACCGTGTTAATAAAACGATGAATAAAAGAAAAAATCGTGCACTCGAAACTTATACTCAATAATTTGATGTCATAAAGGATGACCCCCACCAAATGGCTAATCTCAACATCACCATTGAGCATAGATATGACTGATTGAGAGTCGCTCTCAAAAATCACGTTGCGCAACCCCAATCGGATCCCCAAAAGCACACCCCTCTGAAGTGCTAAAGCTTCTGCCACCATCGCACTAGCACAACACGGGATACACCCCATTTCAGCTTCCTTGAATTCACTCTTGTAGTTCCAAATCACAACACCAAGGCCTCCTACAAATGTCTCTTTACACCAAGCTTCATCCACATTGATTTTGAAGAAGTCCTCTCGCGGCCGTTGCCAAACAATCCCAGAACCAATCCCACCATTAGAAACATGTATCAAAGCAATATCCACAAGATTTGCCTTGAGACGCGCCCGTAAGTATTCAACTACCCATTTGCTTACAGTCCTTGCTAACAGAATTTTATGATCAAAGCAGCCCCGTTTCTACATTTTCAGATTTGCCCATATGGTACCCACTCGGCAATGTCAGCCGTCCAAAGCGTGATCCGACAGTCCAGAAGAGGAGAGAGTGGTCAGGTGAGAGAAGAGAGAGGGAATCAATCTAGGCCGTCCAAAACATTTTCGGACGGCCGAGATTGTGCTCGGCATAGACAGGTGATACCCATTCAGTACCCAAAAAATTTTCCTTGGGTTTACTCCATTGTTATTATATATGATGGAGACATTTGTGCCATAGTCACTAACTGTTTCAATAGCGTCCAAGTAAGGGCCCATGCATTTCTCATTGGCGAAGTGCAGCTACCCGGCGAACTACTGAGAATCCATTTCTTTTATGTTTCTAATTTCTCCTCCTCCTTCGCCCGTAGTTAGTGATAACCCGGTCGTAGATCAATCTCGGGATAGCATCGTAAACCTCTCAACTGATCAAACAAGTCATCAATCCTAGCTAAGAAGAGGATAACGGTTTCTTGATCATCACCTTGTTGAGTTGGAAAGGTGACCGTGTCGTACCGTATCAAAATTAAATTTATTAAAACAAGGAATTAACCCTTACTCAAAAGAATAGTGGCTAAGTCCGAGTGTCGATCCACGGAGACAATTTGGCTAAGTTACATTACTTTTGATTACTTTCTAATTCAATTCAGAAAAAGAGATTTGAGTGATTGGTTTTTAGAAACTAGATTAATTTAAGAAACAACTAATTAAATGGGTGCTTTTTGGCACCTATCAAAAGGTGCCAACAAAAGAGAACCGTAAAAAAAAACCCAAAACAGAGGACCAGCAAGAGCAAACAAACCCCAACAAAAACCTAAAGTGCAATAAAACACAACCAAAGACCACATAGAACATAAATGAATTTTTCGTTTTATTCTTATTTTCTTGTGTAAATTACATGCTGGCCCAGTACATACAATTGTTGCAAGTAGCCAATCCAAACAATGTCTCTACATAGAGTTTATGTTTGAGAATTCTAAAGGAGGTACTTGTACATTGTGAGTGTTAATGTGACAAATTTTGTCAGTTTTTATTGAAGAAGGCCATGAAAGGAGCATACACAACTTGATTTGCGTTTCCGGCAAAAACATAATCCAAATGTGCATACTCCTCCGTAAAAAGTACGACAAGCTTATTAGCATCATGATTTTGAAGACTGCTCATCAGTGTCTGCACATCCAGCGGATCCGAAAGGTAGTCCTGCCCTCCATTGGCAAGGAAAAGAGGGAAGTCGTTCGCAATGTTTGACATGTTGTACACAGGAGGCGTGGGTTGCCCGTAGTGTTGGTTGTTGCCATCTGCGCTTCCATAATCGTACATTGCTATGGTCCCTTGTCAGAAAAAGAAATTTGAGTGATTGGTTTTTAGAAACTAGATTAATTTAAGAAACAACTAATTAAATTGGTGAAAAACTAGTGAGAGAAAGATCTAGGGTTTCGAATCCACCCCGGTCACGTAACTAAGTTATGTGTAGGCTAGGTTTATTATTCGAATCACAATTTGTCAAGAAAATAATTATGTTGTTAACAGGCATGGACTATCCCATAGCACGGACCGTCTCGCTGGCACAACTCGTCTTTTTCACGGACTGTCCAGTGGCACGATCCGTCTTACGAGCATAATCCATCTCAGTTACCCAAGCACAAACGTAGAAAATCATTGTTTAACTAGGTATTTGAGAGTGCACACACAAATACTCAACCAATAGAAACAATTAAAACGATTTCATCCGATCATAATGAAAACATGTTCTAAGTTAAACAATCGATTCGAATGAATAAACCTAAATCCTATACATAAACAAAGTTACTTGAACCGGGGCTTCATCTTCCCCCTAGAAGTTGTTTAGCCGGCCATGGAGATGGAGACGAATGCTTGATTTGATGAAGAACTTGAAGAACCCATGGAACGGCTCGCGTTTCTCTCTCTAAACTTGCCTTAAAATATTCTAGAACCCCCAAAACGTACAAAGCAATGACCTATTTATAATAAAACCCCAAAAAACGTGGTCAAGGCCCTAATCCATGCTTGACTCGGGTAAAACCGCCCGGGCGGCTTTGATTCCCGCCCGGGTGGAAAATCCAAATTGTAGGCCAAAACTTTGCGGACTCGCCCCGGCTTCATCCGAACTCGAAATGATGCGATTCTTGGACCGTTGCGAAGCTCTATACGTCTACTTTGTGTTCCATGCATCGTATTGACTCCAATTAGCACTTTTAATTGTTCGGTACTCTCCAAAGCCTACAAACACAATTCAACCATAATAATTCATCAAGTAACTCTATGTTTGGACTATTAAAATGTTAATTAGAGGATTAAATGGGTGCTTTTTGGCACCTGTCAAAAGGTGCCAACAAAAGAGAACCGTAAAAAAAAAATCCAAAACAGAGGACCAGCAAGAGCAAACAAACCCCAACAAAAACCTAAAGTGCAATAAAACACAACCAAAGACCACATAGAACATAAATGAATTTTTCGTTTTATTCTTATTTTCTTGTGTAAATTACATGCTGCGTACATACAATTGTTGCAAGTAGCCAATCCAAACAATGTCTCTACATAGAGTTTATGTTTGAGAATTCTAAAGGAGGTACTCGTATATTACTCGTATATTGTGAGTGTTAATGTGACAAATTTTGTCAGTTTTTATTGAAGAAGGCCATGAGAGGAGCATACACAACTTGATTTGCGTTTCCGGCAAAAACATAATCCAAATGTGCATACTCCTCCGTAAAAAGTACGACAAGCTTATTAGCATCATGATTTTGAAGACTGCACATCCAGCGGATCCGAAAGGTAGTCCTGCCCTCCATTGGCAAGGAAAAGAAGGAAGTCGTTCGCAATGTTTGACATGTTGTACACAGGAGGCGTGGGTTGCCCGTAGTGTTGGTTGTTGCCATCTGCGCTTCCATAATCGTACATTGCTATGGTCCCTTGTCGAACCACTGCACAATAACCACAGATCACATAGTATAAATTTAGACATCCTTACTAGTGAATAAGGATAATACTATAGCCGAATTAGTAGAGATGCGCACAAGCTGACCCGGACATCCAGTTATCAAAAAAAAAAAGTCCAATCACTCAAACATTCAAACATCGGAAGCCGCCCTTTATTGATTGTGGGATAATAAATGTTATAGAAACTTACTTTGCGCTAAATGTAGCATGTTCTTGGCTGATGTTGGCTGAGGTCCATGGTTCAGTGCCGCATCCATGGTGGAGGGACTCACACAGCACGGTGGGCCTATTTACAACAATTACAAAAGTTGATTAGCAGTAGATATATCTTTTCTCAAGTGAAGATGAAACAATTAGGCCGCGAGTTTAATGTTACCGCAAATAGGAGATGATAGTGAGGAACAGTCGGCGTTTGTTATGATGCAAACCGCATACATGAATTTGGTTACAGCTTCCCTGTTTACTAAAAGAAGTAAGATCTATGGAAACAGTGGAAATCTAAATTTGTCAATAAGACGTCACTATAGAACAAAATAAGACATGTACGCGTTGTCTGATTGACTACGTGTTCATCATACTAAACTTTTTATGTTTTCAATAAGAGCCCGCCAGCATGCACATATGTTGGTAGGGCCATCAGCACCATAACTGTGTCCAGGTACTTGTGGTAAAATAGTCAGGTCAGTTTCTCACCCTCCTGGAATGAATTCATTGACGCCCAACCAGTACAAGGACTGTCGAGAAAAAAAGAATGGTAAGAATTCCATAAGCAACTTTATCGCGATTTGAAGTCAAAACAAGGTAGCAGATATTGATCATTACATCGAAAATAAGAGAATAAGCAGCAGCTTTTCCAAGAAGTGTGGGGATCTGATTTAGGTAAGCTATAGGAGCGAGCAAAACAGCTGTTCTTAACTTGTTCACTGATTGTTGTTTGGAAAAAGCAGCTAGAGCCATCAAAGTTCCCTAAGAAGGAGGCATTAAAACAAAAAATCAATCTTAGGAAAATCTTTTTCCGAATTTTTTTTTCTTCGTAAAGCTGATTCATAAACTCGATATTGTGGAGAAAACAAGGATAATCTTACCAAGGAGTGACCAACATAGTGCAGATTCTGACCCGTCTAGTCATGAACATATTGGACTGAAGCAGAAAGATCATTAGCTGCTAATTCATCCCATGACCAATTCCAGTAAGCCTGGCAATTACATTTGTCGCAAAAGAAATAAATCAGAACAAGTTCAAAAATTGTTCTCTTATGAACTCAACACATTATTCAAGTAAAGAGAACCCGATCACTGGTACTAAGCGATGTGTGTCCACTGCTATATTTAGTCCCTCGGGTGTTGACAAGCCAAACATCTTATCCGTTATCAGCCAAAATGAATCCCAAGGACTGATCTGGGGAGTTGATCAGCCATGTCGAAGCATCCTGCAGCAAAACAAGAAATTACGTTATTGACTGCCAACTCTATCAACCTGAATCATATCTTTATGGGAAGAAAACTGAGTTTATCAACATGGTCCCCATCTCATTTTTCGAAAATTCCCCGTATTGATGAGTCATGGTCTAAAATGTGTAATGACAAGACATATCAGACTGGACAAGGTTACTTACTGATAAGAGCCCATGCTGCAAAAGAACAGGAGGTTTGTATGCTTGCGCACCAGTCTCGTATCATACGGTGTGCTCTGCGCAAGAATAGCCTACTGTCTCCACCATTGATTGGCAGATACCGACATCAGAATCCGAGGACGAATCCAAGGACTTTGGAAATCTGTCATTGCGGGTGTTGATTGTATGAGATACTTTCCTAGCTCCATCTGCAGATAGACACAACATAAACACTACAATGCAGATGGTTAGAGTGTTAGCCATATTAATATCGTGCATATGTTTTCTTTGCCTTTTTCCCAATTGGCGTCGTGTATATATAGTAGAAGAAACACGCATGTAACCGAGGAGGAGTATAATATTCTCTTCCTTTTCTTTTTCTTTTTCTTTTTTTTTTTTTTTTTTTTTTGCGATGCAGGTTGTCCCAAGCCAACTTAGGCACACTCAGACCAATCACTACAACCCCTTCCCCAAGAGTATAAGAATAGTATATAATAGTCATGTTTGTTAGAAACTCGGTTGCGGAAAAACTGGAAAAACAACAAAAACAGAGACAAATAAATTAACAGAAACTTACTGGACCAAATTCAGTACACCGGTATTTGGTAAAAGACGACTCGAACCGGGGCAAGTATTAAGATACTCTGTTCTTTCCTTTCCGTTGAATTTTTAAATAAATGTTTAAGTTTTTCAGACAATGTTCGGATTCAATTTATTTCAGTTGTAATAAGTTAGTTTACTTTTAAATTTCGCAAAAAAAAAATTTATTAAGTATTCTTTGGAATTTTAATGAAGTTGGTATTTTATTTAAATAATTTTTTTGTAATTTATTTATTAACGTACCCAATTTTCGGGGTGTTACAGTCCAGTCTGCCTAGATTAGCTCTGGTCCATACAATAATCAAACAAAACAAACATGGTTATATCAATCGAAATTTAATAGGAAGGCTACGTGATGGGGAAAATTAGAGATAAATTAAAGTTTCACAATTTATATTCTGCTAGTGGATTGCCCGTTCTTCACTATTGATGTGAAAATCGCTTTCATGATGTTACATTTGTGGTGAAAATTACGAAGGCAGAAGATAATGGAAGAAAATGGGACCTTTAACACATGGTAAGGGGGAGCTTCAGCTTGAGCTTGTACCAGTGGTATGGAGCCAAACTTAAAGGTAGTACTGATATTTTTTAGCAGTATGGTGGCTAGGTGATAGGTGCTTAATTGTACCCAATTAAGCCCTCTAACTTATACTTGCGGGTCCATTTATGTTGTTACTTGGTGCGGATTAATTAGGATAATGTGTTTGTAGGATTTGGAGATCAATGAGCCAAATAAAGTGCTATTTGGAAAGGAAATCATTCAATCCCGAATTGAAAAGGAATATGGACAGCTTTCAGTATTTTGACCATATCTTTTAGCTTGAGTGTCCGATTGAGGCAAGGTTTGCGGTACCGGAAAGGAAATTCAATTTCCTACAACTTTCCTCTTTATGAGTTTTCCAAATTCCAACATCTTGAAGGTCGAAATTGGACTGGAAGCGGGCTGCAGAAGACAATAACGGGATTTTTGGGAAGTTTGGTTGAGATTGGACTTCCTAAACTTATTCTTTTACTTGGACTCCAAGAGAGTTGTGAGCACTATAAAAGGATAATCCTAGGTCATTATTAGTGTTTCAGAAGTTGAAGAGAGGCTCCATGTCCGGCTAAACCACCCATCTAGGGGAAAGATGAAGCCCCGCTCCAAGTAACTTATTTATGCGTAGGGTTTGGTTTTATTTATTCGGATCGATTGCATAACTAGAACTCTTTTGATTTCAATTGTACAGAAGGAATTTTAATGCTTTCAACCTGTTTCGTATTCATACCCGCGGTTTTCGAATACAAGTTATGCAATTGTTTTCAATGTTGTGCTTGGAGTTCTGAGATAGGCTACGCTCGTGAGAGATCGTGCCGTTGGGCGGAGTGACACCGTGCCAGTGAGACGGTCCGTGCCGTGGGATAGTTTATGCCTTTTAACAATCACAAATATTTTCTTGACAATTATGATTCGAATAGTGGCCCTTACCTATGCATAGTTTTGTTACGTGGTCGGGGTGGATTTGAAACCCTAGATCTCCTCTCCATCAATTTCATTACTGCTTGTTTTAATTTAGTAATTCACAACACTAATCGATCAATTTCTTTCCCGAATTAAACTAGAAATTAATCGAAGCTATTGTAACTTAGCCAATCTGTCTCCGTGGATCGATACTCGGACTTAACCACTATTCTCTGGAGTAGTAGTTAATTCTTAGTTATTATAAATATATTTTTGACTCGGCACGACACGGTCAAATTTTGGAGCCGTTGCCGGGGACAGTTTGCACGGTTACATAGTTTCGATTAATTTTTATTTTGATTCGTAGTTTAGGATTTATTTTGTTTGCTTTTTTTTTTCTTTCTTTCCTCTTTGTATTATTTTTTCTAGTGCAGGCCTATTGACTTTACCGAGAAACGAAATTGAAGCGCACAATTGCTTTGTGTTGGAGGAAGTTCTATTTGTTACTAATTGGCAAAGCATTGTGAGTGTTATTATTTTTTTTTTCTTGCATAAGTTGATAAACTTGCACTAGGTTGTTTATTTTATTTTATTTTATTTTTCTCTTGTTTCTGTCTCTCTTCAAAAAAAAACAAAAAAACAAAAAAATGGATTATTTTTCAAGTTGCTATGGAGGGTATGGAAATCAATTTTATAGTTCAGTGTCAACTTTACCCAATTATTGGCAACCAACTATACCGAATTACACACTTCCAAAATATCATGGTAGAGGCTGGGAAAATCTATACATACATTTAGAAAAACTTGAGGAGATTTGTGCTAATGATGAAGCGACTCTGGTTAGATTATTTACATTGTCTCTCGAGGACGTTGCTAAGAATTGGTTTCATTCTTTGAACTTAGGATCAATTTGTACATGGGGAAAGATGGTAACACAATTTATCAAAATGTTCTCTCCCGTGTATGAGACTCGTATGCTTTTACAAGAAATCTCAAATTTTTATCAACTAGAAAATGAGTCTTTTTCTCAATGTTGGTGGCGGTTTAAATGCACACTATTTGATTGGTCACAGCAAACCTGTGAACTTGGACACGTTCTTGGTATTTTTTATAGAAGTTTAAATTTTGAGACTCATCAAGCTATAAATATGAGACGCAATGGTGAAGTTTTTGCATTGGATGCAGATGAAATTTGGGATTATTTTAGTCAATTTGCTAGGGATTCTCTCTCCTGCAATCAAGTTGAAAATTTCGAGGTGATTAATTCTTATGAATTGAACAACGAAAGATCAGAGTCACTTGTCGCTAGTGAAATAGTTAATTCAAGCGATGAGCTTAAAGTGCAATTTTCTCCTCAAGAGTATTCTAGCACACTTAATATGCCTTTTTGTGATGAGACTCCTGAAAAGCCGTTACCAATAATTGAGCAAAGCCCACTTGATCTTGACAACCAAATACCTCTGACCATAGATGATATCGATCCTCATATTGAGTCTCCACTATCACAAAATTTCATCAAAGTTGAACCAGTTGATTTTCTTGGTGTTGGCGATTTTGATCTTGTTTTCCCTCCACGTTTAGTAAATCTCGTCAGCAATTTGAAAATTAATTTGGTTCGAATTATGCACTTGGTGGAGCTTAAATTTCTAATGCAACTACGGCCATTGCGGTACTCGAAGTATCTAATTTTGTGGCATGGTCGAGTTCAATTCTTGCTAGAGAGCTCGAAGGGGGGTGAGATGTTCATTGTAGTAACACTTCGTGGCATGGTGGAAGTTCGAAATCCACGTGAGCGTGATACAATTTAGGTTGTTTTTTTTTTATTTGTTTTTTTTTTCTTTTGGTAGTTATAGTATCTTAGTTTCTATTTTATTTTTTTATTTTATTATTTTATTTTAGATAGTGTCCATCTCGAGTCTTTTTATTTTTCTTTTTCTAATTCGGTAGTTTTTTAATTTTTTTTCTTTTCTATTACAGAGTATATTTTTGTGTTGCCGACTAACACTTGCAGGTTTGCCTTGTTCAAGTTGGGGGGTCTCAATTCCCCATCGCCTTCTAACTTGTGTAGTTTGTCATTGAGGTGATATCTCTCCTTTCTTTTATCAACTTGTCCTATCTTTTCGTGCATGACTTACACTGAGGACATTGCAAGATTTAAGTTGGGGGGAAGGATTACCTTATAATTTGTTTATATTTAGAGTCTTGAAAATCCAAAAAAAATATAAAATTAAAAAAATTAAAAAAAAAGGTGAACCAAGGAATTTGGATGCTTGAGTGCACTTACTCTTGATTGATAGTTGCAGATTAGTGTTGCGATGATTGTTATGTGAGTTGACGTCTTGATACGAGTTTATGGATCAGTTTAAGCTTGTGAATGAGGTGTTGATAGAAAGCACTTGGTTAGCCCGTATCATCTATAGTTGGATAGTGTTTGATCACTTGAGTTCATGCTTTTCACGCGCACTGTCCCACTTGAGCATTCACTAGCCTCAATTTTGGTTCACATATTATTGATATTTTGGTGCGCTAAATTGGTATTGCTTATCCGGGCGTTCATTGAGTAACCGGGCAATCGGGGTTTGCTCCCACCGTATTGTTCGTGTTATAAGATGGCTAGACCTTGTGAAGGCATTGTTGCATGTGGTTAGTTTGGGTCTCTCCCTAAAGCCTTTTTTACTCGAGCAATTAAGTCTGAGGGGTCTCTTTAAACCTGGTACTCTAAGGCCATCTGACTTGGGGATGACCGACCTAAAGCTCGTTACATGGGTCAACTAGAAAGCCCAACAGATCCAGGCATTGCACGACCACAAAAAAAAAAAAAAAAAAAAAAAAGAAAAGAAAAGTGGTAAGAAAAGAAAAAGTGAAAAAAAGATTAATCGTTAGAGGGAGGGGGTGTATTTGGAGACACATCGGACTATCGATAGTGTGTGAACTGTTTTCGGGGTTGGTTAATTTCTATGTGTGGTTCTCACTTACACGCATGCTATGTGATAATTCTCTATCCGATCGTAGGTGAGAAGGCTAATTTTTGTGCTAGGTTGAATACGAGGATTCACTTGTTTAAATCTTTCCATGAATGAAACACCTTGTCTTTGATTTGCATGGCAGTCGTTGCAGTACTTTGAGTGGTTATTGGTTGGGTTTGAGTTGCATTTGAGTGTCCAATTCCTTGTGTGTTTTGTGGGTGATCACTGCTGAAAACCCTCACGAGACTTCACTCGTCCTACCGGGGCCGCCTGGGGGTTTAAAAGACATATCTCTTTCAGTTTTTTTTTGTTTATTTCATTTTCTTATTTCTTTTCTTTTCTAAGGGACTAGCAAAGTGTAAATTGGGGGGTGTGATAGGTGCTTAATTGTACCCAATTAAGCCCTCTAACTTATACTTGCGGGTCCATTTATGTTGTTACTTGGTGCGGATTAATTAGTATAATGTGTTTGTAGGATTTGGAGATCAATGAGCCAAATAAAGTGCAATTTGGAAAGGAAATCATTCAATCCCGAATTGAAAAGGAATATGGACAGCTTTCAGTATTTTGACCATATCTTTTAGCTTGAGTGTCCAATTGAGGCAAGGCTTGCGGTACCGGAAAGGAAATTTAATTTCCTACAACTTTCCTCTTTATGAGTTTTCCAAATTCCAACATCTTGAAGGTCGAAATTGGACTGGAAGCGGGCTGCAGAAGACAATAACGGGATTTTGGGGAATTTTGGTTGAGATTGGACTTCCTAAACTTATTCTTTTACTTGGACTCTAAGAGAGTTGTGAGCACTATAAAAGAATAATCCTAGGTCATTATTAGTGTTTCAAAAGTTGAAGAGAGGCTCCATGTCCGGCTAAACCACCCATCTATGGGGAAGATGAAGCCCCGCTCCAAGTAACTTATTTATGCGTAGGGTTTGGTTTTATTTATTCGGATCGATTGCATAACTAGAACTCTTTTGATTTCAATTGTACAGAAGGAATTTTAATGCCTTCAATCGGTTTCGTATTCATACCCGCAGTTTTCGAATACAAGTTATGCAATTGTTTTCAATGTTGTGCTTGGAGTTCTGAGACAGGCTATGCTCGTGAGACGGATCGTGCCGTTGGGCGGAGTGACACCGTGCCAGTGAGACGGTCCGTGCCGTGGGATAGTTTATGCCTTTTAACAATCACAAATATTTTCTTGACAATTGTGATTCGAATAGTGGCCCTTACCTATGCATAGTTTTGTTACGTGGTCGGGGTGGATTGAAACCTTAGATCTCCTCTCCATCAATTTCATTACTGCTTGTTTTAATTTAGTAATTCACAACACCAATCGATCTATTTCTTTCCCGAATTAAACTAGAAATTAATCGAAGCTATTGTAACTTAGCCAATCTGTCTCCGTGGATCGATACTCGGACTTAACCACTATTCTCTAGAGTAGTAGTTAATTGTTAGTTATTATAAATATATTTTTGACTCGGCACGACACGGTCATTAGGCCATCTGTAGTGGTGTAGTTAAAGCCCCAAATTAGTCAATCACTAACACAGTTAACTAACATTTTCTTTTTTTTTGGTCCATAGTAGTGTAGTTAAGAGGTAGTTAATATGTGTAAGAGTTAGAAAATAGTTAGTCCAGAAGTTAACTGTGAAACTTGGGGTAGCTACAAAGAAGAGAGAAAAGAGAGGAGAGAGAAAGAGAGAGCAATTGTCTTTAGCGTCTGACACAGGAGAGAACCGGCTTTGGTAGGGAAAAAGTAGGAGAGAGAAAGAGAGGGGAAGAGATATGGGAGAGAAAAAGGTAGTACATACATACTTATATTTGTATATTTTTTACACTTTAACAACACCACTACAACACTCATTAACTTAACACCATATTTTGTCATAACAACACATAAATGAGACCCACTTTTTACACTTTTGTGTCATATAACAACACATTTTTAACTATACCACTAGAGATGGCCTTAGAACCACACACTTAGGGCACGTGGTACCACCGTGACAAGAGTACAAATTTTAAGTTTTTCAACCATAGATTCCTTTTCTCTCATTTAATTCACATTACATAATGTTGGTCTTGGACCACAACTTAAAGATATATCGTACAACTTTTTAACAAACTGTGCGATTGAGTCGATAGTGATTCGCTTTGTTCATTCCAGTAGATTATGCTACACTATCAACATTCTATTGGTGGATTGCCCGCTCTTCACGCTTTATGAGAAAATGGCTTTCAAGATGTTGCATTTGTGGTGAAAATTACGAAGGCAGAAGATAATGGAATTAGATAACAAACTAACTGTGGCCCATACATTATCAATCAAAACAAACATGTTAATCCCTCCATCCATTTTGTAGGCTCCGTTTATTTCGTAAAACGAGTTACGGCAAAAATATTTTACTCCCAAAGGCCCCAAACAAACAGAGCCTAAGTGTCTTGCTTCGTAATTCAATTGATTAAAGAAACATCATCATTACTCATTTTACATCAACATTTACCTCTATTTACAAATTTCCCATCAATTTTTACCTTCACTTTCCAAAATTATCCTCCACTTTTACCCAATAACTTTTCAGAAAGGCAAAACAATAATTGTACAAAACTTTCTCTTATTAACTTTTCAAAACACACATTTATTAAGGAACGACTCCAAATGAAATACTCAACAATTAAAAACGGATGGAGGGAGTATAACTTGTACCATGATATGTGCACCAGAAAAACAAACCCGATTTCTTTTTTTTTTTTTTTTTAATTTTTTGTAGCTTACTATAGGAGTCATGTATTCAAGTTATTTTTTTGCATGCTTCTTACTATATGTTATGCCAAAATTTGAATGAGGCAAATTGTACTAGATGTTTTTGGATGGTGGCTTTTATGAAATTTGACTCTGACGAGGGTTAAAAAATAGGGTGAGTCTATTCGCAGCCCATTTTCCCTAAATACAACCCATCCAAAATAAATACCAAAACCTTCCTTGTGAAAAGACCATTTAGCCCCTCAAATTACTTCATACCAACCCACCCCACTTTCTCCCAATTGCTACATACCAACCCACAGTTCTTCTTCCTATCTTCTTCTTCCTTCACTTCTTCCATCCCAATTAACCCCATCTCTTCTCATCTCCCCTGCCCCTCATCTCTCCTCTCTCTTAATGGAGAACCATGTTGAATCAATGGAGGAATCTTCTCCCTCACTAGATTTGGGAGAAGAGCTCCAAAGAGTATTAGAGCAATTTCCAACTCCAAATCCACCAATGGATGCACAAATACAGACCACGGAGGAGTTAGAGGAAAACATGGAGGTGGAGAGCGAGCCTAGTATCCCGGAGATGAAGATTTTCGACCAAAAGACGACCCAAGAGGTAACCCATTGGTTTTTCGATTTGTCAGTCGATGTTCGTTCGAAACGGTACACACAGTCCAGAAAATGTCACTACATTTCGGTAGTTAATTCCCGAAAGTGTTACAATTTTTTGATAAATTTATGTCCGAAATAATTTGCAATTTCCGGTAGTTATGTACCGAATATTAGACCTAATTTCGGGATTTTAAATCCGAAGTGTAAACACTAATATGAAACGAAGTTGTCATTTCGGTTTTTAATTACCGAAATTGTACCCCTCTTCCTCCCAAGCGTATGTTGAAAAACAACGTATCTACTATGGATACGTTAACAATAATCACTTCGTTCAGGTATATTTGCAAAACATGTTGGCTATTTTGTTTATTAAAATGTAATTATTGTTAGTCTAAGCCATGTTGTTTATTGGTTGATCGAGGTTTTCTGTCTTGTATTGGCCAGCTATACATGAGGCCGAGTTTCCCCATGCCGCCGATAGCGTTGAATTGGCAAAGATACCGGGAAACGTATGCAATTGGATGGGAAACACCATTTCGTAGTCGAATCGAACAGTTTGGAAGGATAATTGGGTCCGACGTAGCAACTGTAGAGAGTTTTGACATTGTTGAGTAGCACCACTAATTGATGGATGTATTATGTTGATGAAAATTGTAATTTTAGTACTTAATTCATGCACTTTGTTGATGGATTTTACTGAGTAATCTATGGACTTTGCTGAGTACTTAATTCATGGATTTTGTTGATGAACTTTGTAATTTGACTTATAAGATTGATGGATGTATTATGTTGTAATTTTAGATGGTTAATTCATGGACTTTGTTGAGATGGATTTTGTTGAGTAATTTTAGTAATTTTAATACTTAATTTTAGTACTTACAGGTCTAATTCAAACAGGTGACCAATTTTCCACAGAAGTTGGAAGTTTCAAACGGGAGTTAATACCCGAACTTTGTGGAAAATTTCGGGATTTAATATCCGAACCTCAATCCACATCCAGATCCAGAGAGCAGAAATTGGTGATGGTAGTTAATATCCGCAATTTTGGACAAAATTCAGCAGTTTATATCCGAATTTTGGGTATAATTTCGGGAGTTAATATCTGAACCTCAAACCAGATCCAGAGAGCAGAAATTGGTGATGGTAGTTAATATCCGCAATTTTGGACAAAATTCGGGAGTTTATATCCGAATTTTGGGGAACATTTCGGGAGTTAATATCCGAACCTTAATCCACATCCAGATCCAGAGAGCAGAAATTGGTGGTGGTAGTTAATATCCGCAATTTTTGACATAATTCAGCAGTTTGTATCCGAATTTTGGGTATAATTTTGGGAGTTAATATCCGAATGTGCGAAAACCAGAGAGTTGAAATTATACATACATAACCAAAGTCATACACTACCAATGTGCCAAAGTCATACATAACCAAAGTCATACATAATTTCGGGAGTTAATTATCCGAATGTGCCCATCCAACCACAAAATATACATACATAATCTTCTCCATTGCGTATACCGACCCCGCTAGACGCCGCCGCTAGATGAACCTCCTCTTCGGGTTGACCCTCTTCGAAATGCTCCTCAACCTCAACCTCCTCCTCAAATTGGCCCTCATCGGCCTGCTCCTCAACATCCTCCAATTGACCCTCTTTGGGCTGTTGTTGGGGGAGGGCAGGCCGACCACGAGCACGCTTGGCCTTTTGGCCCATAGCCTGACTAGCCTCCGAGGCCTTGCGCCGTCGAATAGAAGTTGTTTGCCGTTCGCGGGCCATATCTGTTTGTTAGACATACAAAACTTCAGTCAAGTAAAGTAAAGTAAAATAACAAATAACAAATAACAAATGAAATAAAATTCCAACTCTAAAAAGCTGTAAATAGTCTCACCAAACCCAATGCATGTAATGTGTGAAGTAAAATCATACTTGGAACACAAAATGCACATCTAAGTTACTAACAAGAAACCTAATTTTGTTACACCCATTCAAAAGAATCTATGCCTTTTCAATGAGAACAAACATAAGAAAATAAGTAGGTTTTCGGACCACTGAAACTACTCAAAAGTCTCGGCCATCAACAAGCATGTACACATATCTCACACACACACATTAATGTATATATACATCACTGATTTTCTTGAATTAGTGGGAGTAAATCTTTAAGGTCTGATCTTATTGTAGACTGTAAAGAGCATCAAATGCCTATTTTAAGTTTTTAACAAGATATCAACATGTTCAACAGACAAGTATAATGACCACGATTTTGTAAACCGTGAAAAAGGTACTCCTAGTACTGTATCAGCTTAAGGTAATAATGTTTTCAAAAGGTAAGCATTTCTATCCAATACAGCAACTTGGCAGTAAGCCCCACGAAGTTTGTGATAACCAAGCAAATCTTGAAGAAATTTGTAAAGCAAATAATATTTCATGTTGTCCCTAATCAAGTAAACGGCAGCTCCAAAATGAAGTAAAATCATGAATGAAGTAAAATCATGAATGAAGTAAAATCATAATTATACTTGGTACACAATCCACAAAAAATTATTAACAAGTTTCAAAAATCATGAATGAAGTAAAACTTTGAATAAGTTTACTAAATGCACAAGAAATTTTTTTTTACTTGGTACACAAAATGCCCATTTAAGTTACTAGCATTTCCTCAAACATATGGTGTGCACAATAATAACTACCTCATGTTATACTACAATTTAAAGTTCATAAATTTCACATTGCAAGGAAACCCCACACTACTAGCATTTCCTCAAACAAAACTTCCATTTTGTGGTCTTGGAATGGTCCATTTGATTTGATGAGTATGCACATGATTCCATTTTGTGATCCATTTAACGCAGATGCACGGATGCATGAGTACTGCATTTGAAATAGTGCAGAGAGAGAGAGAGAGAGAGAGAGAGAGAGAGGAATAGTACCAGAGTAGATCGGTTGGATGGGTGCTCGCCGTTGCCGTCGTCGTCGTTGCTGTCGTCGTCGTTGCCGTCGTCGTCGTTGTCTTGCCGTCGCCGTGGGTGGGTCGATCGGTGAGGACAAGACTCGATAATGGTGATGGAGGTCGTCTGTTGGGGGTTATGTGAGGGAAGAGAAAGAGTAAAGGGTTTTAAGTGGGAGTGGGTTTGTAGATTTGGCAAAAGGGCAATTTTGGAAATGTGCCGGGTTGTATGAAGCAAATTTGTAGATTTGCCACCTCATCAGGGTTGTATGTAGCAAACGGGCTGTATGTAGTTAAAAATGGGCTGCGAATAGACTCACCCAAAAAATATATTCTGATGAAACTGTTTTCGGTGGACTTGGGTCCCACAAGAGGTTAGTGCACCAAATGCATTGTCTTTTTCCCTTTTGTAAGTGGTTGTCTAGGATGACTTTCTCGTACCTCGATTAATTTGGGAGTTATGAAGTCAACGACCTTACAAACTTCCAACAACTCTTTAAGAATTTTATTTTTATTTTTTTATTTGCCAGTGCTGTGGCGAGAGTTGAACCTACAAATATGGTAGAGTAAAAGCTCTTATATATAGGGCCGATTGGATGGAGGATTAACTTCAAGGGGATAAGTTATAAATGGGGGATAAGATAAGATGGGATATTATTTTTTGAGGGTTGGTCCACATTGATGTGATTTTATGGAGGGGGTAAAAAATAGATGGTTTCGATGCAGAGGAATAAAATATGACTTGGTTTGGATGTTTAATAAAATGGGGGGATAAGAGGGGTGGATGATAAAATGGGGGGCAAAGGGGATAATGAAGAGTGAAATCGTCAAAAAACTGCCCCTTTACAGCCGGATAACTCTTGGGGAGGCCAAGGCGCGCCCAAAGGTTATCCCCTTAAGCTTTCACAAAGGGATAACTTTAAAGGGAGTGAAATCGTATCCCCTGATTTTTCGTTTTGCCAAACCATGGATGTAAGGTGGGGCTCAGGGATAAGAGAGGATGAAATGTTATCCCCTTCCATATTCCCCATCTAAGCAGGACCATACTCTCACTCGACCAACCCTTTGGATTTGCTTTCAAGAAATATTTTCAAGCCTAAAATTCGAAAATAAAAAAACTAGTCAAGACAAACTCAATTTCCTATTCGCATACCATTTCCCACCTCGCCAACCAAGACCATACCTACAATACAGAGAGAAGCAAAAAGAGAAGCCGTAAGGCAAATTAAAATGTAATCCCTGTAGTCTCCAGAGTGCAAAGTTGTTATCGAATATTTGAGCAAAAACAATATCCACACTCGGCTTATCGGCTTTAGGCCTCTCACACCCTTTCTTGGGAGTCTGAGAGGCCAAAAGAATGCCAAAAAGAGAAAGCGGGTACAGCACCTATTGGAGATATAAAAATAAAAATAAATTCTAAAAAAAAAAAACCGAGGGAAAATCGACTACAGTGATTTGCCCATTCGTAGCTGCACCAATAGCAAAAGTTTGGAAAGTATCCGCAGATGGGACAACGGTATATGTCGTCTTGGGACAACCAAACCTAGGAGGCTAGGACTACTTTCACTAATTGGGAATTGTTTATATGGTGATTGGTTGGCCATGAGATTCATGAAGGGATAAATGAGCCCCAAAAATCTAACACTGTTGGATCAAGTTCCCATACATGCCGTTACAAGTTCATAAAGTACCCTTAGCCCTTGTCCTCTATTCTTCAAGGCACAAGGTTTAGGCACAGAAGGCTCGAGAACATTTTAGGTTACTGACTCAGAGACTGGTAACAATGTCTCTTGCAATTGCTATTGGTTTTAGTTTGTCTCTCCTCTGGTTTTTTACACATGATCTGGGTTTTCCACGTACATGTTGATTGTTTTTCTCTTCATCACTTGTTTGCATGTGCTTATGACGAGATATGGGAAAATGAATTGATCAACTATTCAACTATGATTGTTTGCCTTACCAAAGCCTTGTAATCTGAAAGTTCTAAGTGCCTTAACCAAAGTATTACATGTCAAAAGCATAAAGGCATGGTAATCAAAGAGCTACAGCAATTAACAGTAAAGGCAGTTCCACTATGTCTATTTTATTCACAACATGTAGTTTGAGCTTTGATAGATCATTAATCCGTTTGGGAAGTTTTTATCCTTAGTATCGTTGTCCAGCCTGCTCCTTCTTGGTTTCGCATACCCTTGGCCTTCTTATTATTGGATTTTCTTCTTGTTAACATACATGTTTACATACAGACATTAGACACCAAATATCTTGCCAAAACACTTGCAGCTTTTTCAATTGAGTCGAGCCTTTGTTCAACTTTCGATTCATGGACGGCCCAAATCTGCTTGAACCCAAACAGATATGCACCGTCCACTGATCTGGGCCATTGATCGCCGAGCATGGACGGCATGGATGGGTCAGCACGCATATTGTCCCTTCAGATAGCCAACACCGGTATCTCGTGAGTCGTGCCGCAAAAGATCAGCAAGCCGGCAAGGACAACAATGAAATCTCGTAATCACGAGCAAGCGCCACTCCAATGCAAGCAATGGTTGTTTCGTGCTTTTAAAAAGTAGTATAGATTTTTGAACTGCATATTAGACTAGTAAAAAAATTAAAGAGGGGTCAATTAGCAATTTTGTGAGGTATACTAGTAAAATCCCTATAGAAATTTGGGGGTCAGGGGGGTCAACTGACCCCTCTTGTCTACATGTGGCTCCACCCCTGGGTGTGGGGACCACATATTGGGACCACCCGCATGTGAGTAAGTGTGTGATAGAGTGTGGTTGAAAAAGTGTGTCTGTATCATTATTCTTCATGTTACTATTTAATTGGAGTTGAAATCCTTCATGTTAAAGATCATGGTTAACTGGTTATACAATTATACCATGATTAATTTAGGAAGTACAACTCTTCCACTTAAGTTCCGCGTGAAACAGATTTAGTAGTCTTTTTTTTTTTTCGACGGATGGACAGTGGTATTCGGGCATCTTAACACCGTTACACGCACCTCAACTAATTTTCTCTCCGATCCGGTCAAGCACAAGTCATCCACGCCAAGATTAGGGGTTTACAAGAAATTACTTTTTGGAGGCCTGGCCCCAAGATTCGAATCATGAACCCCACCAACCAACCAGACCAAGCATTGGGACTGATAAATTTTTCAGTGCCGAGTGGGTATTGCCCACGTGATATCCGCTTAGCAATCTTAGCCGTCCAAAGCATTATCCGACGGTCTGGAAGAGGAGAGAGAGTGGTCAAGTGAGAGGAGAGAGAGGAAATCAATCTGAACCGTCCAAAATACTTTTGGACGGCCGAGATCGTGCTCGGCATAAACAGGTGGTACCCATTCGGTACGCAAAAAAAATTCCCTTGGGGCTTACTCCATTGTTATTATATGATGGAGACATTTGTGCTATACTCGCTAACTGTTTCAATAGCATCCAAGTAAGGGCCCATGCATATCTCATGCGGACCCAATGATTTCTCTAAGCTTCATATTTTGTTGATGCTACGATACTGCAACAAAAAGTTACTTATTTAGATCATCCATAGTGGTGGAGTTAAATGCACAAATTAGTCAGTAGTTAGGGTAGTTAGTTAACATTTTCTTATTTAGGCCATCTGTTTTTGGCAGTTATTTAGGCCATCTGTTTTTGTCATATAACAAATTAGTCATATAACTACACATATAACAAATT
>JADGMU010000963.1:0-38372 GCA_016920895.1 Vaccinium myrtillus
ATTTTAGCCTGTGAAAGCCTGATCCAACTCGTTATGAGTAATAATTTATAGGTTTTATTACGGGCCGGTACAAAAAACAAATATTTATTACCACTAACTCCAATCATTCTTTTTAATTACCACTAACTCCGTTAAGGCCAATCACTCTTTTTGGGAGCTTAGGCACTTAGGCCTCGTTTGATTCGCGGATTGAAATAAGTGGGATTAATAATCCTGGGATTGGTAATCCCGGATTATTTATCCTGGTATTAATTTCATCCCTAAGCTACACAATCCCATGTTTGATTCACGTGGAATTATTTATGGGATAAATTTTTGTAATCAAAAACATTTTTTTTTGAAAATAAAAGAGTTAAAAAAGTTTTTAAATAATTTTTTAGATATATTTTTTTTTTGGAAAACTTTTTTTTTTGTATAAATAGAGTTTTTTTAAATAAATAATTAAAATAAATTTTTTATAGAAAATATTATTTCAAATTTTGAAAATAAATTTATAATTTTTTTTTGTAAATCATTTTTTTTAAAAATAATTTTGAAAAAACTTTTTGAGAACAATTCGAATATCATCCGAATATTTTCGAAAACAATCCCATCTTTGTCAATCCCACTCAATCCCACCTCCCCCCCGGGATTATTTAGTACCCCGCATATAGGGATAAAAATAATACCAGGATTAACAATCCTGAGCATCATTTGGGAACCAAACATGGGATAAGCCGAGAAGTGGTACAGTTAGTCCTATCCCAGACAGTTAATCCACGAATCAAACGAGGCCTAGGGTGCACTTTCCTATTATAGGATTTTTAGTAGTTTAGACACTTTCATAGGGTACCTTAGGATGTTAGGCACTTTCATAGGGTACCCTAAAGTTTAGGGTACCCTAAATTTATAATGTACATTTTAGAATTTAGACCGTATATTTAGAATTTAGACCGTACATTTAAAATTTAGAATGCACATTTAGAATTTAGACTGTACATTTAGAATGTACATTTTAGAATTTAGACCGTACATTTAGAATTTAGATTGTACATTTAGAATTTAGAATGTACATTTTAGAATTTAGACCGTACATTTAGAATTTAGACCATACATTTAAGAATTTAAAATTTAGCACTTTCATAGGGTACCCTAAGGTTTTTTAGGCAATTTCATAGGATACTTTGGAGTTTAGGTTTAGACACTTTTATAGGGTATCCTGAGATTTAGGTGGGGTGGGTAGAGAGAGAGAGATGTAGAGTGAGAGAAATAGCCCACTAAAAATGTTGAGCATGCCTCCACAAAGGTTTGGAGCGCGCAGAGCTTTTTCTCCAAAGATTTGGAGTGGGCTGAGCAGGCCTCCACAAAAGTGGAGTGGCCTGTAAATGCCTCTAATTTATAGTTTCATTGGTCCAAAGTGCAAAATAGATTATTTTAATACTATTGATCGAAAACCCAAACTCCGGTGTTCAAAGTCCAAAACTTTTATTTTGAAATAAAAAAACCCAATATAGTTAGTGTACGAGTGCTTGGTAGTGATTTTATGTGCAAAAAGGATTTTATCCACTCTTTTGTTAATTTCATATGAAAATTTTGTAATGTACAATTTGTGGTTTGTTTAATAGAAAGAGGAATTTTTATTCAATATTTTTTTGCCTAATATTGTATTTATTCAATTGTATTCCATGCACATGGTTTCGAAGTCATGTGCATTGTGTTGAATTATGGATTCATCCAAATAATGTAAAGATGGTCTTTTTTTTTAAGTAATTAGACTGATAACTACATTATAATATTATGTAATTACCTCAAACTAGGGAGATTTAATTAGGCATCCTGTAGAAAAAAGATTATTATGATTCCATCCGATGAGATTTGAATAATTATGATTCCATCTTCAAATTCAAATAAACCCCAAAACGCCCTTTCTCTCTCCTAATTTTTCTAATATTTCTCTCTTGATTTTCCTAATTATTCTCTCTTTTAATTTTCTAACATTTCCCTCTCCTAATCTTTCCTAATTTATCCCAATCTCTCTCTTTCCGTTCTTGAAAAGTCTCTCTCTCTCTCCTAATCTTATATTTCTCTCTCCTAATCTTCTCACACCTAAAATCTCAACAAAAAAAAAAATTGAAAATGTGATAAATTAATAAACAACGCAAAATGGAAAAAAAAAATCATACATTGACTAGGTATATTTGCATATACAGTACTCCCTCCGTCCCTTTTTAAGTGACCACTTTCACTTTTTGACTTTATTTTTAAATTGTCTATAACTTTCAATCTATAATATATTATGTACTTTTGAAAAAATTGTATTTTAGAACTCATTGATTTCTATAAAACAAGATCCATATTGCATATTTTATGTAATATAGATTGAAAATTATAAACAACTTTCAAATCCAGCTGGAATAGTAACATCATCACTTAAATAGGGACGGAGGGAGTATTAATTATGGTTAATTATGAAAAATCAATAAACCATGTTAACCATAATTCATGAAACCTAATCAACTTTATATACTATACTACCACACCATCTATTTTATCGAATCCACCTAACATGCCATAATTCATGTTTAGAAAATATTGAGTGACAAATGCACCATGAAACCTAGTCAACTTTAAATACTACACTACCACACCATCTATTTTATATCAAACAACCCAACATGATAAATAAATAAATTATAATCACTGTATGAAATAACCATCTTTTAAAGGATGAACATGGTTTATTGAAAACTCCTATCATGGTGAACCTATTTACCATGAAATTGATTGTGTTTTTTGTGAAACTGATACCATGAAACCTTAAAACAAAAGGTTACACTAAATTTTATCCGATATGGTAAATTTAATCCAATCCGACATGGCAAATTAATAAACCACAATCACTATATGAATGTGAACATGGTTTATTGACTTACAATCAAAGTTGAGGTAATTAAATAATCATCCGTTTTTTGGACACTATCTAGATTTTCATCCCCCTTATTTTACGGAATTATGTTTTCATCCTTTTCCATTGTGAAATACCTTTTCTACCCTTTTACTATGATATCAATATATACAGGATTATATTTTTTTTCCTAATTTTGTGGGATTCAATAACATCCTAATTTTGTGGGATTCAATAAGTTCCTAATTTTGGGGATTCAATAACTTCCTAATTTGGTGGGATTTAACCATTTTTTAATTTAATGAGATTCAATCACATGCATTAAGAGAGACAACAAAAGAAATTTCAAATTCAAAAATTTGTTACATGGTGAAATTGACGCAGCGGAATTCACGAGAAACTAGTTGTGTACTAGTTCAAACGAAAATAGGTCTCGAATCCACGAGGGTTCTTGATTCCACAAGAAGAAAGAGAATAACTCTAATTTATAATTGATTAAAAGCTGCAAAATAATAAAGGTTACATGCCCTTTTATGGGGAAAACTAGCAAGCCCTAGCAAAACTTACCTAAAAATTAAATTATCCCGAAAATTGGGGAAACTCCCAAAATTGAAAACTAGAAAGAAAAATAAGATATTCCCAGTTGGAAACAACGTAAACGGAATTACACGCTAAGAGTAATTCGTAATCTAATTATTACCTAAAATAGCAAAATTACTAAATTGAAAGCCTAAACGAATGAATTTGGCCGAGTGCCTCCATGGATTTGGTTACACAATGCCGCTACTTGCGACCGCTCTAAAAACAGACTTGTGAGTGCGATGTCGAATGCCATAAAAGACTTACTTGAAGCCCTTCCTAACACTAATTGGTTTTAGGAGAGCTGGTGGAAAATCGGTCTGACAAATGGTATTAGAGCCAGCAGGTCATGGGTTCAAGTCGTAGGAGCATCATCGTGAGGGAGGGATTGTTGGGCCCGGAGTGCCCCCATGGATTTGATTACACAATGCCACTCCTCGCGACCGCTCTAAAAACAGACTTGTGAGTGCGATGTCAAATGCCCTAAAAGACTTAATTGAAGCCCTTCCTAACACCAATTTGTTTTAGGATAGATGGTGGAAAAGCGGTCCGACAATTGGTTTTAGGAGAGTTGGTGGAAAAGCGGTCCGACAACTCGTAACACCGATTCGATTCGTAATTCCATCAATTAATCGTCTACCAAAAAACTGAGTTACTTCCGCCAAGACTCTCATCCTCCGTGAAGAATGTTGAATAAAAAGCATCTATGTAACCACAATTATATGACAAATTATATATGAGACTTCTAATTATTATTTTGAAATAAAAAATCTAATATAATTAGTGTCCGGTGCTTGGTAGTGATTTTATGTGCAAAAAGGATTTTATCCACTCTATGAAATCCAGTGAATATTATAGCAGTCAGTAATTGTGGGATTAGAAGACAAATAAGAGTGGTATTGAGTTGAAAAAGAAATTAGGCAATGTAGCAAAGGGGGTGCGATCTCTCAATTAACCACCAACGTCATCGGTTTTCCTTGACTTTTTACGTGTCAAATTCGAAATACCTCGACTTTTTTAGATTCGAAATTAGAGGTGAAAAAAAAAACCAACGGGACCCGAACCGACCGAAAAACTGAAAATTCGGTTCGGTGTTCGGTCGACCCAGTTTGGCAAAAAAAACCCGAAAAAACCGAAATACATCTCGGTTTGGTTTCGGTTTCCCCGAAAAAACCGACAAAACCGAACCGAAAAAACCGAAACCACCCCTATTTGGACCGAAAACCATACAACTCTAATAAAATGAGATAATGGAATCCTATTTTATAAATAATTCCATGCAAATCTAATAAGATGCATACTTTAATTGTAAAAAGCAACACAACTTGTATTATAATACTCCAACTTAATAAGCATATAATACAAATCTTAACTCCGGACTGAAAAAACTAAAAAAATCGAACCACCCCGAACCGATCGGTCCATAGTTTTTTTTGGTCGGGATCGGTTCCCAGCAAAATCACCCCGAACCGATTGGTTCGGTCCCGAACACCCCAAAAACCGAACCGACCGATTTTCACCCCTATTCGAAATACCTCAATTTTTTTTAATTAAGAACAGGTCCGAGGCAAACAACCATGATTGGATGCAGTTATTTTTACACCACTTCGAAAACCAGTGGACTCGATCATAATGAGATTGGCTAGAATAAGACGATAATTGAAAGAAATTCCTGAATAACTTAATAAAATGGAAATAAAGCTATGGATGGCCCAATCTTGAATAACAAGTATCTCTGTAAATCAGTGTTTTGAATCTCGTCACCTACCAGTTCGTACCGGGCATAAAACAGTACACATACGTTGGTGTTCTGTACGGGCCAAAATACTGGTCAATATTGAGCGTATCGGCTTGTACCTGCTTGTACCGGCATTATTGTCTCGGGATCTCGGCTGGTAAACTGATTAATGTATTTTTTTTTTCCTTTTGATAAAAAGACATGAATTTTAAGGTATTTTAACCAAATTTGGAGTTCATTTTATATTAATCATGTTAATTGTTAATAGCACTAGTATTAAGGTGTATCAAAAATGGTAAAATTTATTTATTTCTCCATTTTAAGTTTTGTAATTATACATAAGTATATTAACAATCTTTAAATATGTATAGGGAAATGATTTTCACACACCCCATTTTACAATCTACACTCCCTTTTTTGTCTTTATCTTCGTAAATTTACAATATTACCCTTAGATGTATGAAAAATGTGTATTGAAAAAGGGCAATATTGTAAATTCATATAAGATAAAGACAAAAAATGAGTGTGGATTGTAAAATGGGGGGTGTGGAAATCATTTCTCATATGTATATTGCGATAAATCATAACCGGTACCGAGATAAGATCCACTATCGGTTGGTACCATCCCAGTAGAGAAAACGGTTCGCTAACTAATACGAGATTGATTACTATGCTCAGAAGAAGATTCTCTTTAAATATTATATCCGATATAGTAGAGCTTGAAGGATTCCCAAACGCATAGGGATATTTCTCGTTCTAGCCAATCATTAATTACTAAGACACCTTATTGTATCTGATTCCTAATGTCAGAGTTAAAATCGGAACAAAGATCAACCTGATTGACTTCTCTATCCATCCTGATCCCATTGACTTCTCTATCAATTTCCTTTCGGCTACCATATACAAAAAATCAATATTTGATTCCTATATTATATTTCAAAATTACTTTGATTCCTATATTATAATCAGGTTTATTATGTAATACGACTATCATATATTTAGTCTGAGATATACACAAATTGGCTCGGAACACGCTGCATCACCAAAGAAAAAAGGAAGAGGTATTCTACTCCAAAAAGGAAGAGGTATTCTACTCCTCCTTGGTTACATGTGTGTTTCTTGTAGTATATATTTAGAAGCCCATTGGAAACAAGGCAAGAGCACAATATCAATATGGCTAGCGCTCTAACCATCTGCATTGTAGTGTTCCTTTTGTGTCTGTCTGCAGATGGAGCTAGGAAAGATCCTCACACAATCAACACCCACAACGGCACGTTTCCATCGTCCTTGGATTCGTCCTTGAAGTCTGATGTCGGTATCTGCAAATCAATGGTGGAGACAGTAGGCTATTCTTGTGAAGAGCACACCGTATGATACGATACCAAATATTCTTCGTCATTCGTTTTATACCGTTGAACTATGAGATTTACTGATCGCATATGCACATGGCTTTTCTGGGTTTCAGGTAACAACATCGGATGGATATATTCTTAGTTTGCAGAGGATTTCGGCAGGGAGGTCTGGCAAAAAAGCATACAAACCTCCTGTTCTTTTGCAGCATGGGATCTTTGTAGTAAGTCACCTTGTCCAGTCTGATATGTCTTGTTATTAGTTGTCACACACGTTCGACCATAGCTTATCAATACGGTAAATTTTCGAAAAATTAGATGGGGAACATGTTGATAAACTAAGTTTTCTTCCCATAAAGATCCGTTACGTGTGCCAAAACTTAACTTTTTGCAGCGCAGGTTGATAGAGTTGGCAGTTAATAACGTGATTTCATGTTCTGTTGCAGGATGCTTCGATATGGCTGGTGAACTCCCCAGATAAGTCCTTGGGATTCATTTTGGCTGATAACGGATATGATGTTTGGCTTGTCAGCACTCGAGGGACTAAACATAGCAGCAGACACACATCGCTTCGTACCAATGATCCGGTTCTCTTCACTTGAATAATGTGTTGAGTTCATAGGAGAACAATTTTTGAACTTGTTCTGATTTATTTGTTTTGCAATGTATGTAATTTGCAGGCTTACTGGAATTGGTCGTGGGACGAATTAGCAGCCAATGATCTTTCTGCTTCGGTCCAATATGTTCATGGCCAGACGGGTCAGAAACTGCACTATGTTGGTCACTCCTTGGTAAGATATCCCCGTTTTCTCTACAATATCGAGTTCATAAACGAGTTTTCAAAAGAAAAAATCTCGGGAAAAAGATTTTGCTGATATTTATTTGTTGTTATAATGCTTCCTTCTTAGGGAACTTTGACGGCTTTGGCTGCTATTTCCGAACAACAATCAGTGAACATGTTAAGATCAGCTGCTTTGCTCTCTCCTATAGCTTACCTGAATCAGATCCCCACACTTCTTGGAAAAGTTGCAGCTTATTCTCTCATAGGCGACGTAACGATCAAATCTACTAGTAACATTTTTTGAGTTCAAATTGCGATAAAGCTGGATCATCGAATTCTTTCCGTTTCTCTTTTTTTTTCTGGACAGGTCTTCTACAGGTTTGGCGGCTATGAATTCATTCCACGAGGGTGAGAAATTGACCTGACTATTGTCATATCTTCTCGACCAATTTAGATTCTACTGTTTCCGAAAATCTTACTTCTTTTAGCGAACAGGGAAGCTGTAACCAGATTTATAAATGCGATTTGCACTACAGCGAACGGCGATTGTTACTCACTAACATCTGCTTTTACCGGTAACATTAACTTGTTTCATCTACAGTAAAGAAAAGGTATTTGTATCTACTGCTAATCAACTTTTGTAATCGTTGTAAATAGGTCCGCCGTGTTGTATAAGTTTCTCTAGCATGGATGCAGTTATTAACTACGGGCCTCATCCAACATCAACCAAGAACATGCTCCATTTAGCACAAAGTAAGTTTCTACAAGATTTATCTTCCCACAAAGTATAATGGGCTGCTTCCAAAGTTTGAATGTAAAGAGTGATTAAACTTTGCCTGAATTGTAGAAGACCATTTAAGCAACCAAAATAGTCTTTGGCTATACAATTTCATGGGCAAAAGTTTTTAAACTTTTTTCTGGGGGTGCTAAAATGATAACTGGTGATATTATAACTCCACTAAGAGAGTACACTATGATGACAACTCGTTCTTTAACAAAGGACCAAGTAACCAAAACGGCGGGGATTCCGTCCAAAGACTAGATCCCAAACCAACTACAATAAAAAACCGTGTAGTGCACCAATCCCAACAGTCCAAAAGTGTTTTTATTGGTCTAGATTAGCAGATACTTTCTCACCGGTCAAAGTGTTTTCTTACCGGTAAAAAAGCTTTAGCGAATCCGGATCATTGGTTTTCAAAATGGACAGCTATGACTAAGTGCGCTACAGGGTCCCATGTCCTAGTAAGACTTCTAAATCTATATTATGTCGTCTGTGGTTCTTGTGCAGTGGTTCGACAAGGTACCATGGCAATGTACGATTATGGAAGTGCATTTGGCAACAACCAACACTACGGGCAGCTCACTCCTCCTGTATACAGAATGTCAAACATTCCGAAGGAGTTTCCTCTTTTCCTTGCCCATGGAGGGCAGGACTACCTTTCGGATACGAGGGATGTGCAGAAACTGATAAGGACTCTTCAAGATCATGATGCTCATAAGCTTGCCATAGTTTATACGAAGGAGTATGCACATATGGATTACGTTTTGGCTGGAAACGCAAATCAAGTTGTGTATGATCCTCTCATGGCCTTCTTCAATCTCAACTGAGAGCATTTGTTACATACCACGTTTGGCTACCTGCAGAACATTCTTTACACTCCTTTTTCCAACACCTCTTTTGTGGGTCTTATTGTGTATTAATTATTGATTTGAACCGTTTATTTTGTTGTTTTTCCGTGAGATGCTCTAAACCCAAAACAAGATTAGTAGAGATCAGTATTATTAAGTTTTGCGTTCCAAATATACATTGACACAATAACCGTGGCAATTTTCTTTAGTTTTTACAGTCGTCCTCACAATGACACGATAACCATTCATAGCTGACCTTTAATTTCTTCAAGTTTATCTTCTTCTTTTTTTTGTTTTTGCTTTTGTTCCAAGATCCTGCATCATGGCTGTTGAACACTCTGGATGAATCCTTACCTTATAAAGAACAAACTAGTAGTAATATTTTGTTGGGATAGTGGTAGCCTCGTGGGATGTTGTAATATGTTGGAACTAAATTCAGCCTCGGGCATACATCTTTGAGTCTAGTCTAGACGACTCGGTTAATTTTCTTACACCTCGTCGCTGTTCTCTTTTTCTCATCCTTATATTTATCGATTCCCATTCACAATCTATAGGCTTACTGGAATTGGTCATGGGATGAATTGGTAGCTTATGATCTTCCGGCTACAGTCCAGTACGTGCATGATCAAACAGGACAGAAACTGCACTACATTGGCCATGCCCTCACAGTCTTCCTCTGCTGTGTTTTCAAACAGGTGGATTGTTTGCTGAAGTTTTTGCCAAAAAAATGTTTTTGCAGTTGTCCTGCTGTACGCGTTTCCTTAGTTTTCCAGAAAACAGAAAAGTTTAAAAGACAATCTGTTGAGTCATTCTGCTATAGCAGTTGCCAGTTGGATATATTAGAGTTTTTATTTTTGAACATTAGAAATTTCTTTCGTCAAAGCCATACGACACTTACAAATCGATTTCATTACAAAAGATGGGTAAGAGCCACCACGGTGGCACCACCATCTATACCTCGACGCAGGCTTCGTGAAGAAATAGCACGTACTGGAAAGCATATCTAAAGTGCAATTCGAGAATAGTGTGCTAGTCAAGAAAGAGGCAGTTGAGACATTGACATTGAAATCATTTTTCTGTTGGGAACTTTGATAGTTATTGCTTCCTTTTTCTAAGGGACAACTGATCAACATGCTAAGATCAGCTGCCCTACTTGATAATCTGTAAAAATCTTGTTATAACAGGCTCTGTACTGGTGTTTTTTTTTTGTTTTTTTGTTTTTGGCTAAATTGAGCAGGGAGGTTGCAATCAAGCTTTCTTGAATCTGTATGTGGGAAACCGGGCGTCGACTGCGCAAACTTGCTGACATCGATTATGGTTTTGCTTGAGCTCCTTGACCTTTAGGTGGTGTTTGAATCTGGGATACGTAGATGAGAAACAGAATACACCCGACCCGAAAACATTTTCAAACCCTGAAGAAATCCAAGATCCAAACGCAGCAGCGTTTTGAAATAATTCTTTCACTGCTAACTTAGCATTGGTCGACTCCAGGTCCGAACTGCTGCCTAAACTCCTTTGCAGCAGGTGTTTTCCTAGAACACGAGCCTCAATCAACTTCAATAGTGTACGTTTTTTGTTCTTTTGTTTTGTGTATTTTTGAATAGTAAATATTTACGTACTTATGTACAAGTTTGGTTTAGCCCAAGGTAAATTAGATTCCTAGCTTGTAGTGCAGTACATGGAGGACTATGCTCATGCCAATTTTGTTATGGGCGTAAACGCTATAGCCTTTTTTAGGCTTCAATGAGAATATCAACTAGGGAAAAAGAAAATCAGAGAGAGAATAAGTTTAACTCTTCAAGTTTTTGTTTATTTATTTTTTCCAGAGTTTACAAGCATCTGCTTATATCATCTATAATTAACTCAGGCATTCTGGTATTAACAAGTTTATGTCATCTTGTTTCTGGGTGTGCTTGACAACGTGCTTGACACAGCTTCTCTTGTGAATTTCTAAAAGTCAATCCATGGAAAAAAAAAATGGTACCGAATGAGTACCATGTGACCGAGCCTACGTAGTACCCGAACGTTGGATCTAGGCCGTCCAAAAGTGTATTGGACAGCCCAGATCGAAACCCTCTCTCTCCACTCTCTCTCCCATGTTTCTCTCTCCATAATCTGGACCGTCCAAAACTTAAATGGACGGTCTAGATGGTGCGTGCGGGTACCACGTGGTACCACTCGGCGCTCGGCATTGAAAAATTGCTCCAATCCATGTATCTCTATCATAATGCACTTTCAACCGTACAATCGTATCTCGAGTTTAAGTCTGCAAATTCTCGTTATGTATACACCAATTTGGTTGTGAGTGTATATTTGAAGAATAGACATATAGTACATTTGAGACCCCCCCTCACTTTTCAGCAAATTAATGATGGTGACATAAGATCAGGCCTAGAATTTGAAGAACATTCTGTCCCAAAAAAAAAGAATTTGAAGAACATGTACTCATCTCCAATCTCATCTGCAGACAAGCCCTTTCCTAACCCTCATCTACTAACAAATTGTACTCCATCTGTTCGTGTTTGTTGGTCCCTTTTCGAAATTTGTGCCACTAATGCACATATCTCTGCACACAATGTCTTTGCGTAGAAAAACTCAAATTACGAATGAGCTTGTTCATGTTGGACTGTTGTCGCCGAGTTTATTGGTATGTGAATTTAGAGAAGCAATAAGATCAAATTTCATTGTTTAGAGGAAAAAGGAAAAGGTTTGATTAATTTCCACAAAATTCATGTTTGCATTTATGTTCTTCATTGACACGGTACTTGCGAATATAATTTCCATACTACATGAGGCAAACGTGAACAATCTCTCTCCCTCTCTCTCAAATATAGAGGTTAGGCCTCAAGCTGAAATGCCTTTGAGCAGCAAGATGGGCAGCAACCAGTGGACCGACGTCTACATCATCTTTCCCGGGCCGCCTCTTTTTCCCTCCTGATGCAAGGAAGAGCTCATCACACTGAACAACACGAGACGACGTAATCTTAGGCCTCGCTTGACGACGGTCAGAATGTCGATCTGGGCTCAACGTCGTTAGCATCTTCTTCAATTTCCTCCAACACTTCACGACCATCTCCACTTTCACCATATCCTTCACTCCCCTTTTTTTTTTTTCTCTCTAACTAGTTCATGTATTCATGGTCACCTGATTAAATGAGGAGTTAAGAAGGGTGGAAATCATGACAAGGAATGTGCGGAAGCTTTTGAGGGGACCTTGCTTATTTCGTGTGGGGCTTGTGTGAGTTGTAACACAAAGAGATCAGATGATTAGAGGGTTTAAAATTGAATGAGTGTGTCCTCATTGCCCCCTTGTCTTTTTCCTGCACTTAGAACTTGTTGCAACCTTTTCTTTAGAATGTTACAAATCAGTTTGTTAGAGAGAGAGAGAGAGAGAGAGAGAGAGAGAGAATATTTTAAACTGTAGGTAGATCTAAACAGAAAGTCTAAGTACCCAGAAATAATACCAAGAATCTACCCAGAATTTGATATGCAATGGCCGAGATTCACAATCTGGGTGTTATTTTATGGATTTCTAAAGGGAAAGGGAAGTCTCAATAATGCCGGAGCACGGCCACGAGATGACTCGGACAATTTAACACCACACATTTTTTTGGAGTTTTTGACTAAGTGTGTAGAGGCTGTAGATTAATGTGTGGTTCTGAAATGATCGAGAAAACCACGTGGCTATGAGACTATTAAATAATTATTGGAAAGGGAAACTGAGAGTATGAAGCATGAAATAGTTTCAGGTTCCAAACGTAACCTGGCCATGATCGAAAAAGATAAAAAAGAAAAAGAACATAACCTGGCCGTTGTCCGAGTGATGATAGCAGGGAAATGTGTTTGGGAAAACCCGGGGCTTGTAGTGGACTCACTATAGGGGTGTAGTGAGTTCCATTTAGCCGTTCATCTTGGTACCGACGACTCGGATTTAATTTGAACTCCACATGATCCGAGCCATACATTATTTAGATTCAAATCCGAGCATTCATTATTGAGATGGACGGCCAGATGGGTTCACTATAGGGCCCCTTGTTGTGTGTATGGGGTGTGACTCCTAACCGCTAAATTAAGAGCTATGCCACAGATACTGACTAATTTATAAATTATTGCACTAAATGTATACATGACAATATCCCATCAATGCACGTTGCAATACATGGATGGACTCATCCAATAAAAGATTACCACATGCACTGTTAGTACATTAGTTACTAATATCTTAGTTAGTGTCTGTAGCATTATTGCTAAATTAATGATTTGGTACTTTTTGTTTGTCTTTTTTTTCAATATATGTTAGCTTCACGCTTTATTTTTTCGATTAATGATAATGATTTGTCGAGTTCAAAATGTAAAAAATTATGTCCAAAAACAAAAACAAGTTTACATAAGAACAAAAAAAGTATGAAACAGCTTTCTTTATTGTCGTTTCAATATCAATTTATATATTTTTTTATTTTTCCGAATCCTTTTCTTAATCCAAAATGATAGATCCAAAAATGTTTGACAAGAAACAAAAGAAATTTGATACTTTACTATATGTTGAAAATTGCACCATACATCAGTGGGGTGTTAATAAGTTACCAACTAAAGAGGGTTCGAAGTCTCTAGACCTTCCCAATAAATACAAACAGATGAGCACCACATATAGGCATTCATATTCAAATATACTATATATATATATATAGGTTCCACTTCCTATCCGGACTTCCGGATCTCTGTGATCCGAACATTTTTTTGACGATCCGAACCGTCCAATGTGTTCAGAAGGTGTTTTCAAGGGTCTATGCGGGAAATCTTCAATAAAAAAAAACACCGGGAAGGACTTGATCCAATCAGTTTTTTGCAAAACTGTAAATATATAGTTTTTACGAAAAACTGCTTGGATCAAGCCCTTCCCGGTATTTTTTTTTGAAGATTTTCCGTGTGGACCCTTGAAGACACCTTTTGAACACATTGGACGGTTCGGATTTCCCAAAAATAATTTTTAAAGTGAAAAAATTACATTTTTTCTTATTTACGGGAGGTCCTTACTAGAAAATTTGCCTATATATATATATGTGGTGTGGAATTTGGAAATAAATTTATTGAAGAAAAAAAATGAAATAACTTATTATTTGGATCCGGAGACACTAGAGCGCCCCAAAGCGTTACATGGTTGTAGCCCCCAATCACAGCAGTCCAAAAGTGTTTTCAATGGTCTGGATTAACGGATGCTTTTTGACCGGTAAAAAAGTTGGACGGTTGTTATGCACGCTACAACCTTGTAGCGCTTGGCCCCGGATCCTTATTATTTGTCATTGTCGTCTCACTTTAATTTGTTTTCCTGTTGTGTACTCTTGTTATCTTTTCCTTTTGTAAGGTTATTGCAAAACATACTTGATTAATTGGCGCCACCATTCAGTTTAAACAGGCAGTCGTTGGACTACCACCTTGACCCTCAATCGTAAGATTTGTACGGTTTCTATTTTGTCAAAAAAGAAGACCCCAAAACAGAGAGGGACCAAAAATAGAGAGAGGGAGAGTACAAATCCACGAAGAAAGAGGGACCAAAAATAGAAAGAAAGAACAATGAGAAGAAAAAACCGGAGCACCCCCAATCCAATCCAATGCATCGATCAGTAGCAGTAGTAGTTAGAAGAAGTCTACGCAAATCGCGCTTCTCCACCCCCTCCCCATTCTTACAACTCACCACCTGTCTGTCCTCTTCCTCCTTACTCCTCTGTTTTATTCCCCTTCCCCCCCAAAAAAAAAACCACAACCACCCCCTCCTCACCCCACCCTCTCTCTAAAATTGATGTTCTTTCTCCCCTCAATCTCAGACCCACAGCGCCTCTCGTCGGCCTCCGGTACTACTACGTCACCACCCTCCTCATTTTACATGCATGCACCACACTAAATTCATTCACTTCTCTCTCTCTTGAAATTTCATGCAGGCGAAGGCTCGAAGAAAACACATTAATTGATTCCATCTCCATCCTACATTCTACGTATAACCATCATCATCATCATCATTATCATTATCATTATCATTATCATTATCTGTTCGTATATAATGTGTAGACGTTTGACGATTGTATCTAATGTCAATTCATGTGAATAGAGAGCAGTGCAAGGAAGAAGCAAGCCAAAAGCTAAGCTTCGCTAGAAATGGCTGGCCAAGATAAAGAGCTGCAGGGGCAGCTGACGAGGCGTCCGTCACGTAGCGCTGCCACCACCACCTTCTCCATGGAGGTGTTCGACAATGAGGTGGTGCCGGCATCCCTAGGTTCCATCGCCACCGTCCTCCGCGTCGCCACCGAGATCCAGAACGAACGTCCTCGTGTCGCCTATCTATGTGCGTTATTATTATTATTATTATTATTATTAAGCCTCTTCTGATCCAATCAACCACCATTATTAATGAAATGATCATTCAGAGAATCGCAACTTACCCTAGTAATTACTACGATTAATTATTCCATAATGCAGTAATTATCGAAGTACGATACCTAGTTTGGATGTCTGTGTTTCTGAAAGTGTTATTGGTTGGTTGTGTGTGTATATGTATTTCTGTGTTAAACAACTGTAGGTCGATTCTACGCCTTCGAGAAAGCGCACAGATTGGATCCCAGCTCGAGTGGTCGTGGTGTATGGCAGTTTAAGACGGCTCTGCTTCAACGTCTAGAACAGGTGGGGGTTCTTACTTAATTGCCTTCCATTTCTCTTCTTCTTCTTCTTATGCTTTTTCTTTTGCTTCAATTCGATCAAAATCGAGTACTTAATTTTGTTGTCGTGTATACATGCATATGCTGCACGGTTACATGTCAGACAGATAATTTCGGAATCTGGTTCAGTCTTTTAAACATAATCCACCTACTCTGCAGGAATTGGTAATAGAAAGAGAAAATGTCAGTTGTTTGTGAGCACGGTTGATGAGTCCTGATCATATACGCTCACGTCACGACGATAGTCCAAACATGTTTTCCGTTGACGCTGGAAGCCTAAATCGGGGCAGTTAGAGTAATCGCACAAACTTCAGGGAAATTTGTTATTTTTAGAAATACTGAGGAGTATCGGTGTAATTAAACATGTTTCATAGTATTTCTTAACTTACCTTTTTCGGCGCCGGAGAGAGGGAGCGAGCGACTGAGCGCGGGTAAAATTAGAGGACGGAGTTCAAGTGAGTAATCTCCGATACTCTCAAATTAGAAAAATCAAGCTCCGTGGGGCGTTTGGATTTTATATTTCGAGTTCTTTGAGTTCGATTTAATTGTTTTAGTTGTTTGATTGAGGCATCTTAAATAAAATAAAAAAAAAGTATAATAATCACAGGCATGAATTTCCAGGAATTGTAGATATAGCAAAAGGATTTTGAGTAAAGCAATTTGGTAATCGTGATTCAGGACAATGCCTCGAGTCTGGCCTCTCGGGTTAAGACGACGGATGCACGGGAAATCGAGAGTTTCTACCGACAATACTATAAGCATTACATCAGAGCTCTGGAAAAGGGAGAACAAGCAGATAGGTACTAGACTTTTACTCCTGTTGCCAAATTTTCAGATTCAAATTCTTCTCTCACTTCAAGGGATTTTATTTACTGCTGCCAATTCCCTTTTTCTGATTGGGTTAGAGCCCAACTTGGCAAAGCTTACCAGACATCTGGAGTTCTGTTTGAAGTTCTTTGCGCAGTTAATAAAGACTGAAAAAGTTGAGGGGGTTGCTCCAGAGGTAAGTATGTTTTCCTGAATTGTCTAATGGTTCTTGTTTGATTGTATTGGATAGACATTTCTATAAGTATGTTTTCGTGTTTAAACTGAATGGTGCCTCTGAATGTTTCGGCTCTCAGAAACGCATTGAATTTTTCAGCCACCAGCACCACTTATCAGTCAACACTATCCCCGAGGCCGCTCGGAAAAATTAACCTCTCTCTCTAAAATATCAGAGCCTCTCTCTCTCTAAGTTTTGCCAAAACCTATAGGCCCTGTTTGGTGACCGGAGATGATTTTGGGTGGATTTGTAATGAGGGTGGCACCACCTCATAAGAATGGTGGATTTGTTAGTGAGGTGTTTGGATGGTATTTTGAGAAGGTAGATTTGGAAGGTGGATTTGATAGGATAAGTGACCAAATGACCCTTTTACCCCTGGACCGAATATTTTATTAAACTAAATGCATTAATTCGATTATAATATAAATACATAATAAATATGAAAATACACATTAAATAAAATAAAAATATTAAAACCATATTTTGAACAAAAAAAATTCTGGAAATAAAATAATAATTAGGAAGTGAAAATTTGAAAAATTAATAAAAGGAATTTTTTTCTTTATTTGAATGGTTGGTGAATTAATATTCGTTTTTTTCTTTATTTGAATGGTGAGGAGTTTAAATTATTTGGCATTTAACTCTTGTATTTAATTTAGTTGCCATATTATAATATATGTTGTTTTTTTATAGGTCCATCCACTTGGTAAAGATGAAGAATGGATCGATTGGGAAGATGAAGTATCAACTTGAAGCCGGATGTTTGAATAACATACCTTTTATTTAGACTCTTTTTATTTTATTTTATTTTATAAAAGACTGTATAAACTGTATGTTTATTTGAGAGTGTTGTAATAAATCCTCAATTTTTTTTGATAGTGTAATTTTGTTTTTAATAATGAACTCTTTATTTCTAGAAATGGAATCATTTTCATAAATGTTCAAACATATAAATATATTACATAATCCTTACCTTGTAAATACAAAAATACAAAATAAATACATAAACAAAATTTAACAAAAAAATAACCTACGTCACTTGATTACAATAAGTGCCAACAAAATACAAGCTATGTTGACTTGGACTTTAGCTTCCTCCCAATTGTTGTAGATCCCCGGACGATATCCAACAAACACCACCCAATACGACTCGCTATGTTGACCTGCCATTCGAAATCAGAGGTCACTGATGAATTTAGGGCTAACTCATGAAACTAGGGCAAAACAATGGCTAAATCGTAGTACAAAATTAGGGCTAATTCGGGTTAGAAATAAGGGTTAAATCGGGTCAGAGATGTGGCCATGAAATTAGGGCAAACTCAAGAAAAAATAGTGAAAAATTAGGGCTAAATGGGACAAATCAAGGTAACCAAAACACAGACCAGGGATCGAGTTAATGGAAATCGCATACCTCAGGTTGAAGACGAGTCAAGAAGAGTGAAGAGGAGCAACAATGGCGACTGGACTGCTGCTACGAAACCCTTCTCTCTCTTTTCTCCTCTTTCTTTTCCTCTGATCGAAAAACAAGATCGCGTACACGAATCAACAGAAACCCTCCAAATCACCCGGATTTGGAGGGGTACAATAGGGAGAAAAAATAGCAAATCAGGCCGGATTTGCTAACGATCGGGTGGAGGCCGTCGTTGGCCAACGAAGGGGAGGGGGGAGTATTAGTACCAACAGTGAATCAACTCCAGGTGCCAAAATCGCTTCCCAAACGGCGGTTTGGGGTGGCCCCTTGACTGCAAATCCAGGTGAAAGGTTAATCCGGGTAGTAACGAAGTCGCCAAACAGGGCCATATAGCCGCCACTTTCCTCCCCTCCCCCTTTGGGTTCCTCTACCCATGGCGGCGGGAGGGGGGTGGGGGGACTCCGGTCCTCTCTCCAAACAGCGCTCCAGGAGCTACACTCTCCCCTCCCCCTCTCCTCTTCCCCTATCCTCTTTCCTTTCGTACGGTCGCTTTACCTCCGTCCGTTGCGGGTCGCCCCTAAGATATCCACCGCCGATCTCTCTGAGTTGAGAGGGTTGAGATCTGGTCTAGACCGTTGGCCACGAGTTTGTCGCTCGGGGCGGACCTAGGTTTCACGGCGGCTACCCTTTGCGGAAGGTGGGGCGATGGAAGGGCTCGAGGCGAGGCGGCTAACAGTGGAGATGGAGGTTGGATCTCAGATCCAAGAGGTTTATCTGTTGTTTTTGGCTTCTTTCTTATTTTTCCTGTGTTCTCCCCTGCGCGGGATTTGTTTCCGGTATGAGTGTCTCCGTTCTGTGGAGCTCCTCTCTGTACCATTTTTTCATCTGTACTCAGTGCGAACCATCCAAATCACATGGATAACCCGTTTAATCCGTTGCGGGTTTGTCCCAATGGTGGGCTCCGATTTGGTTTTGTAGCCCTTTAGGGCATTTCTGGGTAATGGATTTCTGGTTCAAAAAAAAAAAAAAAACTGAATGGTGCCTATTTTATTCGTTTATTGCATCCATATTTATTAGCTACAGCAAGGATAAACAAACCGAAGGAGCCGAGTAGTACTTTATTCAGGCTCGGTTTCATAGTTTAAAAACTTTAACGACATTTAAAATTTAGTTCGTTAATGTGGCGATATCCAAAGACCTTTAATTGAGCCGATCACGAACCCATCTCGAGTACCTTGATTTTTTTATACATCATGAGCCGAACAAATCGAACAGTACCTTGTTCGAGCTTTGTCCGAAAACCTAACTAACTTCAAATATTTTTCAAGCTTGGCTTCTTTATGTTAAACTGATATCAAACAAGTTTTTAACGAACGAACACAATAAAGCTTCAACTCTAACGGTCAGTTTGTTTATCAGCCCTACATTCAGGGATGGAACCAGAAGGGGGCCAGTAGGGGCGGTCGCCCCTACAAGGAAAAAAAAAACCTCTAGTATTATATAGAAAAAAGAAAATTTCCTATGAATTATATAGCATCGCCCCTGTAAATATTTTGGAAAAAAAAATTCACTCCTACATAGTGAAATTCCTGACTCCATTCCTGCCTACATCCTAGTTCATTCGTTTGGGTTCTACAGGAACCACTAGTTCATTCGTTTAATGGCAATGGTGGGCCCCCATATATTCTTTTGATATTTACATTTGAATTTTGTTGTTTCGGCCCTTTCAAAAATTTTACACTGGGCCAGGACACCTCAAGTTGGGCTGGGCTCAAATTCCCAGATTACAGTGTCACAATCTCTTGCCTGGTCAGGCAAGATCAGGTTGGGCTCTCTAAGGTACAAGCCCCAAGATCTTAAATTTTAATCAAGGCCCAAAAGAACTCTCAAACCGAAGATCCCAAATTGGGGTTGGCAACGGGGGCACGGGGCGGGCATGGATGGATAAGACTATCTCCACTCTGAATCCCTATCCAATCAATCTATCTCCATTCCCTCCCCGGAGAATTTGTTTTTACACTTCATCCTCGCCCCTAACGGAAAACGGGATCTCTACAGGGCATTGGGTATTCAAACTTAAAAAAAAAAAAATCTTAGCATTATTCCAGACAATTTACTAGTAACAAAATTAAAAAACAAGCATCCATTTTTTTATTATGAAATTTTCGCCATAAATAAATTACTTATTTCATAGAAACTAAAATGTTCCAAAAAAAAAAAACCTCATTACAACCCAAAATTAAACATAGTTTTTGAAACCCTAATTTTCAATCTAAGAGAACCGAAACTAACGTTTTTGCATAACAAAAACTACAACTAAAGAAAAGAAATTAGTAATAAAAAGTTCGAGAAGTGAAATGTGAAATGAAACCTAACTTATAGTTAATACACACCCAAATATATAACGGGTATGGGTCGGGGCAGGGACATCACAGAGGTAAGTGTAAGTGGGGGGGAGAGGTCGTAAGTGCTATTAATCAATGAAAATACGTAGTTTTTGGGATCTTTAATCATCCCGTATCCTATTCGATTTCCGGAAAAAATCCCAAATACCCGACCCGTTTGAGGTAGGATCGGGGCGGGTAGGATCGCAAATACCCATTTTCCTCTTGCCACGTGTTGCAAAAAGCCTCGCATCTCGGAATTCCCAAATTTTTCTCTGCAACTCTACTACTCTGGCTGTCGAGTCACAGAATCTGACGTGGGCATTTCTGATTGGTCGATACACGTAAACCCCGCTCCAGCAGAAGTAGACCGGGAAAGGGTTTTTCTACTCTGCTTCGAGAGATTTTTAGTAATTCCCATTTGATTCCAATAACAGAAGCTGAAATTGAGAGAGAGAGAGAGAGAGAGAGAGAGAGAGAGCGCGAGAGAGTGAGAATGCGTTCATCATCACCTGCATTGATCTTCTTTTCATCTTTGTTCCTCTTCTTAATTTTCGACCTCAGTTTACGAGTAGATGCACTGTACGGTCCATCATCGCCAGTGGTACAACTAAACCCTACCAATTTCAAGTCTAAGGTAAAAAAAACCAAACTTGATTTTTGCAATTTTAGCTTGAATTTCTCCGAATTCATCGAGTAGTTTGATGTTTCAATCAATGGGTATTTGATTTTTACGTTTTTGGCTTGAATTTCTATTAATTCATCGAACAGTTTGATGCTTCAAATCAATGGGTATTTTCTCTTTTCCTTATTTTAGATCCGACTTGTTGTTGTCAATATCTTGTGGGGAGGTACTCCGGTGTTGAGAGTCCATTTGTTTAACCAGACTACTAGTGAAGCAATGTATAATTGGACTAGACCTGTGTTACCCGGGAATGCTAATACTATAGCGAATTATGTTTTCGTACGCACATACCGAAACATGGTACAATTCAGTTCCAACTTCCAAAACGGTAAATTTAGCGATCCAAAACGTTCCAAATGGTACCAAATTATTGAGGTAAATTTTAAAATATAGAAAGAATGGAATTCTGGCAAGAGAAAATATAAAACTATCGGTTATTATGCTTCTAGAAATGTGTTTTTTATTAAGAATAATTTGAAACGTAATACTTGGTTTTACTTGATGTCTATCGCTTGTTTTAACTTTTTTTAATCTGTAAAAGCCTACCCCTAATGTACCACAATTTAGGCATGTGGCGCACTGCGCTAGCGTTCCCGGTACGATCTAGGTTATAGGTAACATAGGACTAGACGCAATGCATGTGCATATCGTGTCATGCAAAAGATGGGAAATCTTGAGTTGAGAATAATTTGTAATGAAATCTGAGTTGTGAATATAGAAAAGAGGGGAGAAAAAAGTTGGAGTGGCAGTTTTAATTTTATCTTTTCTCCTCTCTTGGCAATTTGTTTAGGTAGACTAAAGGGCAGTTTGGGAAATTAAATGTGTGAGCTAGGTTCCTAATCACCGTTCACATGAAGAGAGATGTTCCATGTGTAGCAGTAATAGATATGTAATCCCACTGGCCTAGTTGCGAGGGATTAATAATTTCACAAAGTCACAAACCTCATGTTAGTATATATTCAGCACTCATAAGGCCACAAATCTCATGTAATTCTATGATATTAAGCCGAACTATAAAAAAATTAATTGAACACCGGATACGTGGTCCCCTTGGGCATTGAACTCGTTGCGGCAAATGGTGGTTATAGAGTGGTATTACTTGGTCTTTTAATGATGGGGGGTCTGGAGTCATGGCACAACTATTCCTCGGCAACATGTAGTCTGCCATCGTCAAATATATCTGGTAATTACCAGGCACTGAGTAGCAACCCAAGGAGAGTGAGGAATTGATTTATAACCGTTGGCCGCACTTTGAAATTCGCTCCGTTATAATTGGTTTGTACTTTGTAGTAGTATTTCTCTTTAGAGATTCCATGCTGGAGAAGTAATTTCTTGTGGAAAATTAGTAGAAGTGTGAAACTGTGCCTCTATTTTTGTTTCATTCCCTCTTTATGTTCATTGTCACTAGTAGTGAGTATATTTTCAGGATGCCTGGCATCACACTTTTTGTCAGGAATGTAAATTCAATTTTGAAACTGATATTCTTATTTAACACTTTTGGCGCATTGATTTGTGTCCTTTAATGATGGCAGGTTCTGAATTCGAATGGGGTTGTTCTAGTTGAGTTTTTTGCACCTTGGTGTGGTCACTGTAAAGCTCTGACACCAATATGGGAAAAGACGGCTACTGTCTTGAAAGGTGTTGCTACTGTGGCAGCACTTGATGCCGATGCTCACCAGTCCCTTGCTCAGGTGGTTTTCATATTAGAGATATTTGCACTTGCAGCCTCTGCTTTTAGAAATGTTGTCCGTTCTAGAGAGAGAGAAATTATATTTCGCTTGCATGAACCAAGCATTATAGTATTAGAGAGAAGTGACAGAGGCAACATCTGCCCCTTTGTTTGTGTAGATGGTGTATCCTGCAATTTTAAGGGGAAGATGCAGGGTTCAATTTCCACTTAAGACATGACTGCATTATTGCTTATGTTGAATTATTAACAAACTAAACTAAGCAAAAGCAGAACTGAAATGAAAAACATTTAGAAAAGAGTTCAGGATTAGTTTTTTTGATTCCTTGGCCAGGCTTTGCAGTAGTGTTAGAAATGGTCAAGTGGTTATGGCTGATTGAGATGACAATATGGTTGGTTGTGAATTGTGATTGTGATTGTGGTGGTCCTCGTGGGGATGATGACCTTCCAAGGGTGGATAAGTTAAGGTTTATGGTGATGGTGTCAGGAATGGTGACAACGATGTTGCAAACGGGCAAGTAGTAGGTGGTGGGATGATATACGCGAAAGCTTCAATAGTGATGCTGGCAGATTGGCCAAGGTGACGGTGCTTTCTAGTGGCCATCTTGGATGGTAAACTTTAGAACTGGCAATGTTGTAGATGAAGCTGAAAATTTCTGCTGATTGCAAGGTCAAGGTGGTGTCATCTTGGGGAAATTGATATATCTGTAGTTTGTATCTTTTTGATGATAAAACTGTGAAAACGAAGCAGTAGTTGATGTCATCCCTGTTCATCTAGGTTGCCTTTCGTAGTCTCCAAGAGACAACTTTATTCCATCATTGAATATGGTTTTAGATTTATTTGTTTGATTTTTTTAAAGCCAGAGAAAAATGGGAAATGGAGTAAATTATTGTGGTAACCAAATATCGTTGGATTTTTATGCTTCCGTTGTTTATTGCACATATACTTTGTACGTTGTAAATGAAAAATATCTTGTCTGTCATAATTTGTAGCTGGTATGCATATTAGCTTCCACAAAAGGGATGAAGTGAAAGATTGTGATGTACACAAGCACTCACGCAGGCAGCAGTTTAATGTTGCTTATGCTAAAAAATATGCGGACATATGAGCTCCAAAATTCATTAGTCAGTTTTGTGAGATTTCCATGCGTTTGGACTTTGAATGTAGCTCCAAAATGTTATTCACTCATTAGGTAATAGCATGCTGAAGATGTAGGTTTTGTTAATGTAGCTCCAAAATGTTGTTCACTCATTAGGTAATAGCATGCTGAAGATGTAGGTTTTGTTATCCCTTCCTATCTTATTTTTATGACTGAATTGCTACCTATACACCTTAATATGTCATCAGAACCGATTGAACTGCAAGATTGATTACTATTGTCAGATCAAGATTGCGATAGGACTGTTTGGTATAAGTTATAATCCGTACTTGTTATTCCAAACTTCAACAAGATTCAGCATCTACAATTTGTTGGAATGAATTGACCAGTTAACATAAAGAAGTTATGGCACAATTTCATAGGTTGTATTGGCATTCCATTGCATCCTCTATAACTTCTAATGGAGCATAAATGGTTTTTATCTTTCTCTGGAGGTTTTGTGTTTTTACTTTGAGATAACATTTTTAAGAATGTTGTTTAGATGACTGATTCATCTCTGTACTGATTAACTTTTTCTCACAGGAATACGGGATAAAGGGATTTCCTACCATAAAGGTGTTTGTTCCCGGAAAGCCTCCAGTTGATTACCAAGGAGCAAGGGATGTCAAACCCATCGCAGAATTCGCCCTGCAACAGGTTTTCCTTATCTCCCTTTGGTACTTGAGTCCCATCTTAGAGCAAGATGTTCACCAATCATGTTAAGTTGACCTAAGAGTGACATGCTTGAAACGAATATGTTTTGGCTAGGATGCCATAATATTACTGCAATCAAATTCGCATTTCTTAGAGCGAACTGATTTTTTGTTTCAGGGGCTTGTGGGTTAGCCACTCATCCTTATGTACCTGTACACTAAGCAGCTAATCAAAACTAAAAGCCTTTATCAAATCAACTGGGATATCAGGGCTTTTATTGGACTAATAGTTTTCTAAAAATGTTCTCTCCGCTTCCATTTATTCTACCTTGTTATCAATCTGTAAAGTCTGTCCTATATCTGCTTCTTTTCTATTCACATGTGCGAGGGGTTCACCCATGAAGATGGGTTTCACATCTCAATGTACATTTTTGGGCCTATTGCCAGGCTTTTAAGCTTGCGGGGCTAGTGTTGGTCTAAAATCATGGTTAGCTATTTCTACTTCCATCGAGTAATCATTGTGAGTGAATACTAAGATGTTTTGGTTGTGTACAGGTAAAGACACTTCTGAAAGAACGGTTACACGGAAAAGATACCGGAGGATCCAGTGACAAATCTGAACCTAGTGCATCAGTGGAATTGACTTCGCGTAATTTTGATGAGCTAGTGCTTAAAAGTAAAGAACTTTGGATTGTGGAGTTCTTTGCTCCTTGGTACGTGATGCTTAATGATACTCCTCTGATTTTCGTTGGTTCATCTTATTGTTCTTGGTAACTGCGAGTTAGCAGTGGTTGCCTGGTTATTCTACGAAAACCTCATAATCTCTGTGGTTTTGTTCTGTAACTCCCAGTTAGTTGTTGCATCATTCCGCTTGTTTAGTCACGAATGGAAGCATCGATCACCTTGAATACGAAATAACATTGTGAGTTGTGTAACTTAAGTAAGTTTGATGGTTGAAACTTTTAATCTCAGCACTTAATAGAAACTGTAATTAAGGAGATACGAGAGCACAAGATAGTTTAGGCACAGGCTGGTTGAAAGGGCACTGACAAGTTAAAGAAAATCATAATAATGTGGAGCTATCATCTTCTGAATATAAATGGCATTACAAGACTGTCTAAGAAAAATGACAAAAGAAGCTGACAAATTGGGTTCCGTGGGTGCTTCATCTTCCATTATTCAACTATAAAGAGGGATAATTGCTTAATATGGGTAAGATATTATTGTTTGCTTGTGTTTCCCCCCCTCTTTAGTGATTAAAAAACTAAATTTTTTTCTTCTGAAGGTGTGGACACTGTAAGAAGCTTGCTCCAGAATGGAAGAAAGCTGCGAATAACTTGAAAGGCAAGGTCAAGTTGGGTCATGTGGACTGTGATGCAGAGAAGGTAATTCATTACTTCCAATTTGACATCTCTTCGTGTCATAGTGTCATTTTTTCATGTCTGAAATGTCTGGAACCTTGCAAATTTTGTCGTGCTACATGTTGTATAGATAGTCTTCAGCTGTAATTAACAACCCACCAGGTTGCTCTCCTTATAAACTCAGATTTTCAGCGCACAGTTTTGACTATATTAACGTTTTTCCCAGAATCTATGAAAACGTGCGGACCTTTTTGCACTGCAGTTTTTGAAATCTGAAGATATAATGTAGTACATGATACAGGATATTGCTTTTAATTGTGTTCTTACCACGCATGAATCTAACGCCATGTTGTTAGCAGTCTTTAATGAGCAGGTTCAATGTACAAGGATTCCCCACTATTTTGGTATTCGGTGCCGATAAAGACAGCCCATTCCCCTATGAAAGTGCAAGAACTGCCTCAGCTATTGAATCATTTGCTCTGGAACAGCTGGAAACAAATGTCTCGCCTCCTGAAGTTACCGAGTTGACTGGCCCAGTAAGTTTCCGACATAAGATGCATTTTATGTCAGAGATCCACGTAATGTAAAACTGACGTTTCCCTCCTCTTTAGGATGTCATGGAAGAGAAATGTGGTTCGGCTGCAATTTGTTTTGTTGCTTTCCTTCCTGATATTTTGGACTCCAAAGCCGAGGGAAGGAACAAGTATCTAGAGATTATGTTATCCACTGCCGAGAAGTTCAAAAGGAGTCCTTACAGGTAACAATAGGATAACTCTGAGGCTGTGTTTGTTTCACTTGGAATGAAGTACCTAAAATGATAGGATGTGGATTACAAACGAAATCATTATTCACATGATTCCGTTGAAGGCCAAAGAATGATCATTCATTTCTTTCCCAAATCATTCCAGCGGACGAACACTGCCTTTGTTTAATACTTACATTAGTTCCTCGGACTGGGCAATGGAATCTCTTTGTTGTTGCACGAGGAATGAAAACTTCATTCGGATATCACGCGCTTAGCAGCCTTCCATTGTGCGCAAAACGTATATTGCTTGGTAGGTCGAAAAAAATCCTGTGATAGCTAAATATACATTCAAAATTGTTGCAGTTATGTATGGGCAGCTGCTGGTAAGCAGTCAGATCTTGAAAAGCTTGTGGGCGTTGGTGGTTATGGGTACCCAGCTCTGGTAGCCCTCAATGCGAAGAAAGGAGTATATGCCCCACTTCGGAGTGCATTTGAGCGTGATCCGATAATGTAAGCATTTGCTTTTCATTGTCATTTGAATGTGATTTTGTTAGGAGTGAAACGCAATTTTAACACCCAATTGGTTTCTCAGAGAGTTCGTAAGAGAAGCCGGACATGGGGGAAAGGGTAATTTACCCCTAGGGAGCACGCCCGTAATTGTTCGGACTGAACCATGGGATGGTAAAGACGGCGAAATCATTGAAGAAGACGAGTTTTCCCTTGAAGAACTTATGGGAGAAGAATCTGCGAGCAAGGATGAGTTCTAAGCAGTAACCAGTTCAGATTATTATCACCAAGGATAATGGAAATCCTGTCTGTTAATGATTTTGATGTTACGAGCAATATGTTAAATGTCATGGATTGTTTTGAGCAATGAGTGAGATTCTTACTGTAGCATGATGACTTGTTTCTCTAATTACAAGATTTTCTTTTAAAGGAAGCTTTGGTCTGAGAAATTGTTTTTGCAGATTTTGAGATTCGAACTTTTCGGAAATAGTTTGGAGTGTGTACCTACGGCTGTAAATGAACTGAGCCCTTCGCGAGCTATTTGAGGCTCGACTCGGTAAAGGCTCGTTCGAGTTCGATTCGGATACTAAATGAACTGAACCTGAACCTCAATTTTAAGCTCGTTTAATAAACGAGCCGAACCTGAACTTGACAATATTCGGCTCGATTAGGCTCGCGAACTTGGAATATATGTATATCTCATGAGAATTTCCTATATAACCTTGGATATGTATATACTTTTACATATACATAATGAAAATTTTGTAACTTGTATTTGTATAAACCAATAAAAGTAGTATTATAAACTTAAATTTTTCTAATTTGTTTTTATAATTTTATACATGTATGAACTTATTTATGTACAAAATAGATTTTTTTTGAAGTTCTAGACTTGTAGTAAAGCATAAATATCTAATATTTTTTCCTTGTTAAGACTCGTGAGCAAGTTCGAGTTCAACTCGAACCTAGGCAAGTTCAGCTCGAGCTCGGCTCGTCAAATTTTCATTGAGTTTGAGTTCGGCTCGAGTTCGTTTAAAAATTTAATGAACGAACTTAAACATTCTAAAGCTCGGCTCGTTTACAGCCTTGTGTATACCAAAACTTCTCGATAATAGATTCTCGATTTGAACAGATTTTGGGGAAAAAAAAGAAAAAGAAAGGAAACTCTGAAAATCTCAAAGCTAGATTTGGGTAAGTTCTGGAGCTTTTAGAATCATATTTTAGGTTTTAAGTTTTATAAAATCTGATTTTGCACCTTTTTTGTCGTACAGCTATAATAAACATGTTTGTCTACCTCTAATAAAATCTAGAACAGAGTCTGGTAGAATTTGAAGCTTCAGAATTTAAAATCTGTATCTATAACTATCACAAACATGTCCTTAGTTCTCTATCATCGACTTAAGTAATTCAGCTGCGATTAAAGCCCTGCAGGATGGGAAAGAAGAAAACCAAGAACTTTGTCACACGGCGATCATTTCTGTATCTTTCATATATAAATATTTACGTAGTTTACAAAATGCATCTGGTACCTCTCATTCAACTAGAGCTTTTCCGGTAACATCTCCCTCCAAATAAATAAGATCACATATTTTACAAGAAGACATTCAGTAATCTATGTTAGATCCATAAAGATGAGCCGATTTCTGAAACAAAAACCTCGAGGGGAAAACTGCATCCGCCTTCTGTTAGTTGGGTGTGTAACAGTGTATAGAGATGTCTCGTTGGTCAATCGCTAATTCCACCAGACGTCTAAGCAGCTCGGTTTCTGAAACTAATAAAAACTGGCACTTTCTACTCTCCATAGACATTCTCTCCTCAAAGGGGAATCAGTGAATATGGCTCTGACAAAATCTTCCACCTGCAAGATTGAACGGCTTAAGAAAAATAAGCATACTTAGAAACCGTGACGGTAATATCTCAAGGGCGTGGCTGAAATTTGAAAAATAGAAACTGTAAGATTACTAATCCGCTATGCATGTAAAAATAAGGTTATAATCCGAGAGTTAAGCCCGTAATGCTATTCCGTAACGACTGACTTCAGCCAAAATGGCTTTAGCACTTTTAAGTCAATAAGCTAAAGATAGGTCGTTCCATGGACTTTGGAAAAATTGCTTTGGAACAACTCGACTTAAGAATGGCATTTCACATTCCCACCCAATCTGAGTTTAGAAAATTGCTTGGAACGACCCGACTTAAGAATGTGCGCTTCCGTTGTGGAACAACCTGTCTTTATGCGTCTTTGCGAACCTTAAGCCAAGTGTTACAGAACGGGGTACTAGCAAGTGGGCTTGATTTCCAGAGGCAACAACAGGGCAGTTGAAACCAAACAAATGTCAAGGTTTGGAACCCATCTTCTCATACCTCAGATGAAGGAAAACCACAACTGACCAATTCTCCACTTTCCCAAGCTTCTGTAATGGACTTCAGAGGCATGTCCAGCAAATCTGGTGAAAATGAAATGGAGGATAAGAAGACGGAACAGAATGAAGTGGTTAGTTTCGTGGACAAACATATTTCAATATGAAAGAAAAACCAAAGGCGACAAATGGAATCAGGTCAGGGAAACATGCCTGCCAATTTCCGTATTTTCCTAAGAGAAGGGATAAGATCATCAAGGGAACGGCTGCTCTCATGTGACTTCCCTGTTTGGCTGGTTGTAATATTGAGGGAGTTCAGTAAAGAAGATAGGCTTTCCAGCATCAAATGTATGAGTCTTTGAAGCTGTGTTAGCGTAGGAAAAGTGTGTTAGTTTTAACAATCGAGTTTACTCCAATCAGAAAAAAGGAAAAAAAAATCCAAATCAGGCTTAAAAATTGGACCTGTATTGTCTCCTCAGCAGCCATATCATCTAATAGGAGAATGTCTTTTGCCATTCTAGAAAAGACTGATTCTAGCACTGTGCACATACTTCTCTTGTAAGTTGAAGGTAGCAAGAGAGGCTCCCAAATAATATGTACTTTCTCAAGGATAAAAACAACCTGATCAATTAAGGTTTAGCACTTTAGCGTTATCCCGTTGCGAAAAAAATGAAATAAAGTTGTATCCGATTATGTTATGGCATTTCTACCTGATCTATACTGAACTTTGCAGATTCATATTGTTGTATTTGGTGAGTATTCTGGAAGCCATCCGCTCCATCAATAGCCTGATATCAGAAAGTTTTGCAGACGATTCATCACGGAATTGACTGGCAGTCGCCGAAAGCAAAAAGAGTGCAACAACTTTTCATACACTCTACTTAATGCGTTTACCGTTCAATGAACACACCTCTTTCAGGTTGTAAATGACAAGATGAATTTGCCTTAGTAATATTTCTTCTGCCATAAGCTGGAATCGAGGAGCCAAATCAGTAAAGATAGCAAACTCCTTGATGGAACTTGGGAAGTCCGACCGATACTGAAACAGTGGCATACAGATACATAAGCTTTATTAAACACATATCTACGTCACGACATGTCAGAAATTTCCCATGACTTAAAGAGAGTTGAATCAGCATTGCGTAACCAAGTTTCAGAATATTGATTAATTTCTTCTTATTGACAATTCAATTTGAACTAACTTCACTCACTTACATTATGACCTAAAGCAAGCCAAGATTTTGCAAATACTAACAGTTTAGGTATCTAGTCAAAGACTCCCACAATTTGAGAATCTTGGTTGAGTTAGTTCCATTCAGAAAGTGCTTATCAAGAAACAAGGACCCATTCAGACTCACTATTACTTTTCGATTCGATTATATTAATCTGAGCAAGCCTACCATTCTACCAGTCTACCACCAGCCTCATAGCATACAAATTTATCTAATAATCGGAATTCCATCCCCAAATTCACTCCAGAATGCTAACTATACACAATATCTCTTGTCGCATGTTCCTCTTTTTACACACAAAGCTTCAAAATACAGAACAATTAAGTAAAGTACGATATAATAAAATGTTTCACAAGCAAATGGCAAAAGCATACTCAACATACAAAGGCCCAAAAGAACAGTTGAACGTCAAGTTCCTTTTGAATACAATACTTCATTTCAAATCACAACTAGCATAACCACTAGCACATGCGTATTAAGTTTCCATCTTTTAATCAAGTAACTCAAGTAATTATACTGCCAGTCTGCCACTACAACATTCTTTGTACATTTATGGGCCTTAAGTAACACATGTTACACACACCTGTAACAACTAACAAGTAGCCGTAGTACTTCTCTTCAAGTTCAAAGCAGATATGGGTGATATAATAAGAGCATATTTGTGCAAGTGTGCAGACAAATGCGGGTCACACGTGGACCAGAAATTTTAATGCAAATTAGAAACTATCATCATACCTCAAAGGCAAGCCCAAGAATCTCCTGAGACAGATAGAGACAGTCATTGTGAATAAGAACAGCAACCTGGTTAATGCCGTCAAGCTGCCTTTCTTGCTTCAAGTGAAAAGAGATTACCACCACGGTCAGGCCATCAAATATTTATCATGTATTTGTAGGGCGGCTCCAACCAAAAAGAGAGCTAATTGCAAAGCTCTAGTCAAAGAAACTTCTAAATGATGAAAATCATATGAATAACAAGACAGTAAAGCAAAAATTGAAAATTTCAGCTTTGTTGCTATACGAAAAATAAATGTCTGGACTATGTAAGTACATCGAGCATAATCCATTACTGTGAGTACTCTCATACTAACCTTGACAGGGACAATAGCTTCATAAAGAAGTAAAGAATCTCTAGCAGCATGATAGAATTCCCAAGCCACTCTCGGAGATGACAAGCAAACATCCTGCACATAAAATCATTGATTGCCTTAAGAGGGTTATCATTCCTTTGTCTTTCTGTCTTAGTCAGAGAATACACGTTACTGTCTTCACAGCTTATGCAAATGTACGAGGGTGAAAAATGCTCAAGCTGTGAACCATATTCTCTTAATGTTCTCTCCACCTCCCCTCTTCTCTTTCTTCTCCAGACCTAACCCTAATTTCGTACATCAATTTAACTTGATATCAGAACCTAAATCATCCATCTTGTCATTTCCAAAACTAAAAGTTGGACAATTCATTTAAGCATTGCAAGAGAACCAGATCAGGAGTCTCTGGGTAGCTGATGTCATTGTACGTAAGCATTATGAACTCCTGCTACTTCTCCACATGATTCGTCCTTTTCTAGGATTTATGGTGATATTGTTGGAATATTTGAAGCCATCTAGTGAGTTAACTATTTTCGAACGTTTTTAGGCAAATCGACATGTTTTTTCCAATCTGCATTTTGCAAGTACTTTGCGGGAATCAATGGTTACTACGTCCTCTAACTGCAACTAAATGTTAAAAGTGACCAATGGTAATCAATTGAATTACAAATATTGATTGATTCCAACATGATGTTGTGGAATAAAGTGGCAAATTAAACAAGATGAACTGCGTCTTTCCCAAAACTATAGTACCCTCTCCAACTTATCCAATAAAATAGTAGTCTCTTGATTCCTTGTGTTTGGAAAACAGATTTCACTTTGGGAAAATAAAGTCCGACAAATTGTTTCAGACCAACAGAGATTAGCACTAAAGCCAGTGGAGATGGTTTACTGACAATGACACAGTGACAGTACCACAAGAAAAAATGACCAGCGAGAGGGCATAAAACCCTAAGAGTTCTCCACATTGTCAAAGGAAGACCAATGGTCCTCTTTTGATATACCCACCTTTAGTGTATGATGTACCAGCTCCATCAGTTGAGGAGCTGCTTTAGACACCACACAACTCTCCGATGAAAAAAGCAAGTCAACAACTTGATCCGGAAAGCATTCAGCAGCTCCAACATTCTTGAAGTCAGTAACTTTCCTTTTGTGTTCCTGCTAAATAACAAATTGCTATTCAAAAGCTAACTCATTTCAGTACCAAAAATAAAAACTACAAGGTAGGTAGCTCACTTGAGGAAGGACAAAGTTGCATTGCAGAAGCAAATTTCTTGCCTTTGCTAGGATCTCAACCTTCTTCCTTGATGCAAAGTGAACCTCAACATTATCAGTGAAGCTACTTAACCTGTCTTCATCGCTGGAAATGAACATCATTTCCTTCAAAGCCGTCTCAAATTCAGACGTAAGTTTAATGGTCCTCTGGAAATCGGCAATTTTGGAAGCATCATCAGGGACAACCTGCATCCAGAACTTTCAAAATTTACGACATGCATATGCAAACAACAAAAAATGAAACATCCAGTGAAATAATTCACATCAAGAATGATATGTATCCGCTATGTATCATGCTGAACAGTGAGTACCACAGAGTCCAGCTCACATAACAATTGAGGCAACCCTTTCTCTGCACATGCAGCACTAGAATTTAATCTAACCATTTAACCAATAACATTCTGTATAACAGCGTATCTTACAAAACCAAGGGTAGCAACTCAAGGATAGTCTATATCTCTAGAGAATACCAAGGGTAGCAACTCAAGGATCCTACGTGCGAGCGGAAAACAAACCTTCGAGAGGAAGTTCGTAATTATCAACTCTGACATCCTTGGCCATGTCATTCTTCCAAAATATTGCATCCATTCACCATTTTCCAAGCATAAGGATCTGTGGATAAACTTAATGACCTGAATAATTGCTGGAAAGATGCTTTCCCCCTCGACATTTTCAATCTGTTATCAACATAGGAAAGTGGCTGCCATAAGCAAATTTTCTCTAACACTGCTTCAAGGGAAGGGCACCCATATTGCACAATAAGCATCCTTATTGCATTAAAATAAGAAGAGCAATATGTTCCATCACACAAAATAATGGCATGCATTAGCATCTAGACTATACATGTATCTTAACATGATAAAGACAACTGATCTTGAGTTTCCTTTTGTCCATAAACTATGAAGAATAGATACCGATATGGGGTATGGGTACAATACACATACGGAAAGACGAAAAAAGAGGATATGAGTACAACTAAGATTAAAGTGTTAGCATAATTTTTTAGCATTATATTGCCCATAAACAAGAATAGTGAGACACTATTGAGTTATTCATGTGCAAAAGTGTTGTACACAAGTTTACTTGGTTACATATTGAATCCAATTTTATTGGAAAACAAGTATGACACAAGAAAATATCCAAAAGCTATCAAAGAAGATTATATTATTTTCATCTTACACTCTCTTCCTCTTGTAAATGTATTAGATATCTAGACTTTCTGTATTCCTACGAATTTGACTTGAATAATATGCAAAAAAATGCCGCACTCTTAATCTCATAAAAGTTTGGATACTAGCACTAGGGTTTCTGTAATGTATCCGAACTTCAAATTTATTTAAAAAAATCAATTTTTATAGTTTTGCTGCTTCCTGGATACATATCTGCGAGTAACAGAGGTGTATTATTGTTCGATACAGATATGCTACGGGTACAACTCCCATACAGAAGTATCTCTGCATCATAGTCCACAGGAGTATAAAAACTAAGAGGTGTTCATAAAAGCATATCACTACTAATATTCCAGATAAAGCATAGAGGACTGAGGACTAAACACATGATAGCTAATTTATTCAGGTCCTAAGTCCTAACTATGTAATCTGTCACCTATTTCTCAAAATCTTCACAAAGTACTTGATGGAGTAATCACTGATTCAATATCGCAATATGACAGGGGCAACACAGTAACCTCAAAGAATACATTACTAGTATGAACCAGGAAGAACCATATGGATCAACAATTATTTTTCTTGATTCACAGTCCTTAGTCCTTACACTGCATTCTCAAAACACAAATCACAAATAACTAGTGATACTCTTGATGTGATGGAACTATCCTCAAAATAAAATGTATGTTACAAAGTAATCGAAATTCACCTTCGGATCAGAAGATGGAACTATCCTCAAAATTGCCTCAGAGATGTGTCCATTCACTTGATTCATTTCTTCAGCAAAAGAAACATGAGATTGAAATTTCACTACCGGGGCAATAACATACTTAATCATCTTGTCCGCTACTTTTGCAAGCCCATAATCTAGAATGCCCACCACCTACGAAAAGCCAAATACGAAAAGTAGCCATATTTGACTAAGACCGATCTTCCAAAAGAAATCTCAAATGAAAGGACAAATTAAGCTTGGATTCTTTAACTAAAACAGAGATTTCTATCTACCAAAAGAATTGAATTCCTACTTAATTCATTCTGCTAGCTAAAAGGATGCAGTGCATGGACAAAACTTACATCCATTGCTTTCAAAATGGTATGAAGCTCAACCCCATTGATTCCATTTGAACTCAACAGATAATTTACTCGAACTTCATTTTGTTGCTGCTGAAACTGCACCGCTTTCTCCATAAACCTTGCAAGTAAATCCTGGATCTACAGATTCCAATCCAATTCCTCAATGAAACAATGACAAAAGCTAGAAAAATTACCAATAACAGACAAAAAAAATTAAATGACAAAAAGTTTGGTCACCGACTCACCACGAACATTTACAAGAAGAAAAGGAAAATGTCCACATTGTAGTTTCTAATTTTGAACGCCAAAGAAAATGAACTTTTGTCCTTGTGGATTACTCCAACGAAAGAAAATTTAGAGGTTCAATAGTGTAAATCATTTTCTTCTTTCATTCCCTACCCTCTATTCGTTGCCAAGAAAAGGCATTTCAAAATTTTTGTAGGGAACTCATGCAGTTTTTGGTTCCATGGAATGAAGCCGAATGGAAGGGGAATCCTCTTGTAATATGCTAATACTAATGTTTGAATTTCTAGAAAGTAACAGAGCTGAATGGAAGCGGCATCCTTGTGTACTATGTTAAAACCAATGTCTGAATTTGTAGAAAGTAACAGAACAAACATTACTTAGGAAATCATCACAAAACAAGACGAATAGCCATTCAAGTGAAAGACCAAGGGTCATCCCGTCCTCCCAAAAATTATTCCACAGAACCAAACACAACACCAATTAGACGAAAGAGTCAAAGACAAGGTAGAAATCAATTTCTCACATAAACCAAAAACAGAGTTTAACCAATCAATACCTCATCAAAGCAATCCCTCCACTCCTTCCTCAACAAATCATACACCACCGGCTCTCCCTCCTCCTCCGCATCACCACCATCACGTATCCTTAACGCCGCCTTGAGACACCTCACCTTCTCCGCCGCCTCAACCACCCTTCCCTCCTTAACATCCTCCTTCACCCTCCCCAACTCCTCGCTCAATTCCAAAACCAACCTCACAAGCTCCAATTCCTCCCTCTTCTCCTTAACCTCCTTCCTTTTCCGCCCGATCTCGGCCACCGCTTCACGTATCTCGACGTCGATGGGGTGGTCGGAGACGAGGCGGAGGAGGTCGGAGACTTGGCCGGAGAGGTGATCGGAAGTCGAAACGGCATCGGAGCATTGGGCAAAGAGGGAGGCGAAGTCGTCGTGGTGGGAGAGGATGTAGTCGTGGACCTTGGACTTGATGTGGAGCGAGTGGATTTCGAGGCGGTCGATGAGGAGGCGGAGATCCGGTGCGGACAGTGGGGAGGTTTCGTCGAGGTCATGGGACGAGAGCAGATCTCGGACGTCGATCGAGTTGAAGAGTACGTCCATTTCAGATTTCTCTCTCTCTCTCTCTCTCTCTCTCTCTCTCTCTCTCTCGATGCGGAGGAGAGAGGAGAACTACCGGTGGCAAGAGCAGAAACTGTAGCTTATCGGCGGAGAAGAAGCCAAGATGGTGGAAGAGATTACTGGGAACGGCGCCGTTTTTTTTAGCCCGCCGCCGGATGTGTTTTCAACGGCTTGAATTTCATTCCGGCACTTTGTATTTAATCCCGGCACTTTATAGATCTAAGCCGTCCATTGCCAAGATACAATTCGAGTTGTTAGTTGCCGATATCAACGATTCTCAGGACAAGCACCATGAAAGGAAAAGAAAATCCAATTGAATTTTGGGTTCTGCAAAAATAATGCAACCAATTTGTATCATGCGTTGCGGACAAAAACAAATTGTATTACTACGCGTTTGGGTTAAATTAACAATAAGTCTACATACACACACTTTGGGTTACACCTGCTTACACACTCTTGGGGCCCACACCCAACTTAAGCCCTAAAAAAAAAGAGAAAATAATATATTTTTTTTCAAATCTAACAAGCATCATGTCTGAAGCATTTGCTGCCTTCCTCTCCAAATTTTGAGACAAAACAGGTCCAGATTTCATACACCCAATGTACACTCTGGGTTTTGATCTGTGACGGGCCAAGAGTTACAGCCAGCATTGCAAAATATGTGTCACCAAATTTGCAATAATGAACGGAAAAGTAAACTAGTTTCGTGAGCTGTTGAAAATGAACTTTTTTGTACTTTTCATTTCATCAGCACAGATTGCTTATTAGGGTTTTTCAATTAGGGGGTTGTTGAAAAAAAAAAAAAAAAAACCCTAAAGCAAAAATAGCCCCGTAATTGAAAAATCCTCAATTTGAGATAACCTAAATTGGGTTACGGGGTTGTGTAATTTTTTCCCCAGAAATTGGAACCCTAACTTTGTTTGAAAAAGCTATACGAAATCAAATACTACAGAAGCGTGAGAAGAGAGACCTTGGTCGCAGTTCAAAGCTCGTTTTTCAGAGTGTTTGAGGTCGTCGATCTGGTTTGAAATCCCCAATCTCTCGACTGCGTCTCTGCTTCGAAGCTAATTGATCCCTCTCTCTCTCTCTCTCTCTCTCTCTGTGTGTGTGTGTGGTTCGAAGCTTGTCGCCGGTGCAGTAGCGGCGGTCGGTGGTGGCTGGTCGCGCTTCTTCTTCGACGTCTGTTTCTCTCTCTCCTCCCTGTAGAACGATGGAGTAAAATTTGGTTCTTTTTTTTTTTTTTTTTTTTACGGCTTAAGTTGGGTGTGGGCCTCATGAGTGTGTAAGCAGGTGTAACCTAGTGTGTGTGTAGACGTATTGTTGTTAAACTAATTTTTCCTTGAGATAGTAAATGGTATGTATTTATTCTTGGTGATTTTTTGTTTTGTGTTTCCTCAGAAAAATTTAATAAAACTATAAAACATTGACCAAAAAAAAACAGAAAGACGATAGAAAGACAACAAGACCTTTGCTTTAATTTTGTCATCATTATTATTTTTTTTTTTTTTGTAATTGTTTACTTTT
>JADGMU010000967.1:0-12756 GCA_016920895.1 Vaccinium myrtillus
AAAACCAAGTCCAAGTTCATCAATCAAGATTTCAAGGTAGTTTGTCTACCATATTGCTCAACAGGGCCCTGAGGGGACATCAACCAAGCTCTAGCTAGTCCTCAATACTAGTTTAAAGTTTGGGAAAAGTCTCAAACATCACAGAAAGAGAATTCATTTTGTGCACTTGATCAGTATTCCAGGCGCTTGTATTGATATATTCCAGGCGCCCGTAGTGATTCTAGGCGCCTGGATCCCCCTCTTTCAGGCGCCCATCTCTGATCCAGGCGCTTGGACCAGCTTGATCCAGGTGCCATTTTGTAGTCCAGGTGCATGATGTGTGGTGTTAATAGGTCCATTTTGAGAAGATTTCAATCTGTGTGGGCAATATTTTAAATTAATTTGTGCAAAATACGTGTTCATTTTCACCATACATGTATTCCACAAAACACAAGCATCCACATACATCATTTTAGCGTTTATTGTTGTATTTATGTGCTCATATATCGCTTGTAATTGAAGTCTGTTTAAACAACATTTTCAAAATCCCTTGAGCATTGAGTAGAGACCGGTAATCATACCGGGCGTGAGGGGTGCTTTAAATTCCTTCCCCTCGCGTAACCTAGCTCCCGGACCCGAGAAATCTCATTTTGCGAGACCAGTAAAATATTTTCCATTCAAAGGGCAAAATAGTCATTTTTCAAATGGTTTCTCGGGTACGGTCCTAAAACCCGGGTGGCGACTCCATTCAATCAATCAAATCATTTTCTAAAATAGCAACCATTTTGTGGACTTCCCGCGGGGTGTTCACAGTAAGCTGGGGTGGAGTAGTAGTTTATAATACCGTACTAAGCACAAAAAACTTTGAACTTCTTGCCAAACTGAGACCCGTTATCCGAGATGATGGAGTAGGGTACTCCAAATCGTGTGATAATCTTGCTCCAGACAAATTTCTCTACCATAGCCTCCGTGATTTTTGCTAAGGCAGAGATAGCATGGTCGGCAAGAGATCAACCAAGCCCGAGAAAAACAAGATAATACAACAAAAAAACCCAAGGACAAGTCTGATATTCAGACCTGATAAAAAGCATCAAAATATAAAAGCCTATAAGTCTTCCAAATATCATCCATAATCTAGAGCATGAATTTCCCCAATCTGCAGATCTGATGACCAACTTTAAATTATGATCAAACAGCACTTCAGAACCAAACTGCTATAACTTTGGCCAAACGAGATCAAACTGCAGCATGTTATGACAACACACTTAAATTCATACCAAATATAGAAGTAGCAAAGATGGGAACTGCATAACCTGGAACACCCTAGATTGCCTCACAATTGTCGTTGCACTAAGTTCAACGAAGACAACAGCATATAGTGTCAACGTAGTAAGGTACATTCCAAAATAGCTGCAATGGAAAACAACAGCCTCTGGTGTAAGGATAGTACAATACATTCCAAAGTAACAACAACAGGAATGGTAATTGCAAGACCTGAAACACCCTGAACTCGACTGGAATCAAACTGGGTTCTAATGAGCACCAGGACTCAATTGTCTCAACTGGACTCCCAAAAATAAAACCATGGAATCAAGTAAAGAACACCAGACACGACTGACTGACCAACACATCCAAGAAAATAGACTCAGAGAAAAAAATGCAATGAACCCCAAAAAAACCTTACATAGCCTAACCAAAACCTATGAAAAATCTGAGTACTAGACTGCCATCCTTCAAGTCAAACACACCAAGCCCAAAACCAATTGAAACGACCTACCTGCTGCGAGATGATGATACAATGAGGGCGAAAGATATATGAAGAAGAAAAGATAGATCTAAATAAGGAAATTCCCATAACCAATTAACTGTTATGCATACTCGACGTTGGGTTGTTGGCTTGTTTAGGTAGATGTTTCTGTGCTCTCTAAACCAAAACAAAAAAGTTCCCACAAACCAATGGTAAGCATATCATTCATTGAACTTAAAAAGCATTTCAACATAAATCAAATAATTTTCACTCAAGCTGAAACAATTGATGAAATACCCGAGGCTTTCCCAGTTCCAGTATCACTAACACAAGGAAAGTAGTCGTAATGAGCGCTATTCCCCTACGGGCTATCTTCCTAGGGTACATAAAGAAGAAGAATTTCATGTATACCATAAATCAAATAGAAAGGTACTAAAATCAGATGGCAGTGGTGTTGTTTACTTTTACAGCTACCTTGCACTGATAGAAGATGAAACAGTATATGCGATTACACCTCCATATTAGCTCTCTTGTAGAAACACTCCACAATTAGTCTCCTCTTTTTCCCTCAGAATTTTTTTTTTTTTGGGTTAGGCCTATCAAATAAATTGATTAAAGAAGCAAGCATACTGCAATCTGGTTTTGTGTGACTACTCATTTTCATATTGATCGACCAACGCACAACATAAACCACACCTTATTTTAAGATTGGTTTCTTACATAACCGATGTTATATAACCGAAGACAACTGAATTATGTAGAATACAAGAATTCTTTTCAAGAGATACCGGCAGGCAGGATCTTTAAGGAGGAAAAAAACACTGACCTAAATAGAAATGGGCACAAAAATGCTTAGCCAAATCCTAGACCTAAATTAATGGGTTGCCCCAAGCGTAGGGCTGAGACCGGTGTAGCACAATACCCGGTAAGACCGGAATCGAATCCACAGGGACGGTGGAGAATGCTTAACTAAAAACTCGGGTTGTAAGGTTTAACACGGCTCTCAGGTAGCCACCCCTTGTGATTAGATGGGAGAATTAACTAGACTAAAGAAAATTCGGTTTTGCTTAAATTATTTAAAAGAAAGTACGGTCGTAGGGTTCATAACACCAGTGACCAGGTCCGGACAATTCCTGCTCCATTCGGTGTTCCAAAGAAAACATTTGATTTTAGAGAGAAAAAGACACCCCGAAAGATGCGAATCCTCACGGTTGCCATTACCCAGGTACAACGAAGAAGAGTTTTGGTCCCCCGTTCCCCGCGTTACATGGGCTCCGACAACGCCCCGGTTTCGTCCAACGGAAGTTCTTTAATAACCTAAAATTGTTTTTTCCGTTATTAATTTTGAAAATAGGAGCAAGAACATACCCAGCCCTGGCCACGGCATGTTAATCACCCCGCGACCATACCTATGCGACTACTCACTCATATTAGCTTGAACAAATAACAGGATTCTGAAATAAAGCATGCTATTATACTTGAATATGGATTAAAACAAAAGATTCGAGAACAAATCATGGACAAACTCCCGTGAACTGAGATTAACGTAAACAAAACAGAAAGTTACCGGAACAATACTTGAATCTTCGAACAACACTTCAAAAACTCCAATGAAAAGATCTCCGGAAAGTAGAATCTTCCAAAGTAAAAGTAAACTCTACGGCTGCTAATTGGAAAAAAGAAAGCAAAGTTCGGACCCTAATTCGTCCCAAAGACGAAGTATTTATCCTTCCCCGAAGTCAAACACGTGGTAAGATCACCGGCTGATTTTAAGCCTCTCGGTATCGATACAGGCAAATCCCTGTATCGATACCCATAGCTTCTGTTCGCCCACTGATGCCTAGGTATCGATACAGTCAAATGCTTGTATCGATACCGAGACCTTCAAAATGCTTTTTAAGCTTGCTCGCTCGTCCTTACTTGGGTCCCACCGGTTCCCAACATGCCCGATGTCATGTGTCCACTTTACGTGCTCCTCCGGCCCATTTCCTACAAATCAAACATAACAAAACCAAACAAAAGATAACACCGCATCAAGTGGAAAATGGAATAAATCGCGCCTCTAATGCGCTAATTCGCCCTACTTAGGCGCTTATATCTGTGACATTGCGCGCCTATCAGCTTCCCTGTAGGACTGATTTCTACCAGGCCCATATTCAAGTTCGGAGATTTGTAGCAGTCACATAGAAGGTTTGCAAAGAAGGTGGTGGCTGCAAAAATCACAATTGTAAATTGTTAGAGGACCGGCCACCCATCCTAGCTAAGTCGTGCTGCATGCAAGGAACAATACTCCAACCCCAATCACTCCAGTTATTATATGTGCCATTGCAGTCCATATCGACCTTACACATACATTGATCCCTAATAAAAGGACTAAGAAAAACTTCAGAGATTATGGTTTTTGCAAGAGTGGAGATTAAAACTTTCAGTCATGTCTTGAAAAAGCTGCATTTTTTTCCTTGAATAACAGTAAAGGTAAGTCTGCTCGCATTGATCCTTAGAAAATATTACAGTCTGCAACTACATTTGATGCCGAGATTAAAGAACATATGACCAGGTTTTAGTATATGTTCATTAACAAACGCATGCCAGACATTCCCTTAAAAAAATCGATTACTGCATTGTAACTTTCGAGCTTGGTTCTACGGCACAAGAGATAAACGATTGATCTTATGTTCATTTGTACATTGCTTGATCATATCAGCCAGTCCCTTAATTCAAAATAAAAAAATAAGAAAACAATAATCATGTAAGGCCATGATAATACGAAACTCACCCAATATTCTTTTTTTTTTCTTAAATATTTTCCAACTTATGTTCCATCAATTCAGTCGAGCGGGGAGGTCCAGTATCTACACAAAGTGTTTCAACACCATTCCCTTTCAAATAAAACACAACCCTGTCAAAGATATGTAATTTTCATTCTTCACAGTGCCATAACCAAGTTTTTTTTTTTTTTTTTTTTTTTTTTTTTGGGTAAATAAGTGCCATAACCAAGTTGCGCAGCACGTCGGCTTACGACTAGTATTTAGTAAATAAAGGATTGCAAATAGAATTAACATTGGATTTTAATCACTTTTTAATAATTTTTTGGTGCTAAAATGGGTACATGGCCATAGCTATTTTGGCATCCCATTAGCCTCTCTCTAATAAATACTAATAATAAAACAAAAATGCTATAAGCAAGGAAACACACACAGAAATCCCCACAGATCCAACGTGGAGAATGATACAGGGGTCGTGGAGGGAAGAGGAGGCCTGGGTGGGTTTAGCTCCTACTAAAATTCCCGCTAATTTTTAATGTGCCCCAAAAACCCAATTTGAATTTTCAGTGGGGTCCATCTGTCCACGTTGGATCTGTGGGGATTTCTGTGTGTGTTTCCTTGCTTATAGCATTTTTCTAGTACTTAATGTATTGAAACATGGTGTAGTACTACAATTTCTGTGGCTGAATTCATTATCTCTGCACTTCTTAATGTATTGAAAAAAAATTGGCAGAGTTTCCTTACTTTATGGCCTAGCCCGACGCATCGCGTCTCAAAACTAACAACAGAATGGAGCCAAATTCACAAAACAATATGAGCCCACGCTGGGCATTTGTGAGCCTAAATTACCATTCACAATCCAAATTGACACATAAACTACTTATCAACAATCCAATAAATCTAAATAATCAATTTCATTCCAAGTTAACTTCACAAATACATACAACTTGATATCCCAATCATTGAATATTACAACTGTATATTGCAAGTTCCTATTACAACTTGCTAACGATGAGGCCGCGAGTAATTGGAAGACTCAAAGTGAGTTGATCTTTTGCAGAATATGATGAAGATGTGCAGCACCCCAAGTCTTCCTGGAGAGACAAATGGTTTTGGGGTGTTTAGCCTTGTGCCCCAATTCAGGATGTCCATCTCCAGTTTTTGGGTAGCCTTGACACTTGAGAGTTTCCATTGACGCCTTCTTTTGTGACTTGAACACTTGAGGAACTTCACAGCAAAATGACAAGAACTTAGTAACTTGTGTTGGATTGAAACCTTTCACAGCAAAATGGCTTCTGCTGTCATAACTCCACATTGAACTTTCACTCGAGCAAACTCCAAATTATCCCTTGAGCAGCAGTTGAGTCCATGATTGAGCTTGCTCCCAGATACTGTTGCTCAATAACAGTCAGCAAAAGCATCCCAAATTATCCCAAGAGATCCTAAAAAAAACACAGCATATCTTTGCATATTTGTTTCCCCATATCACGCGACTGCTTCCGAACAAAGAACAATCCAAATTGAATAGGCCTAAGAGTATATGATATTCACCATGACAAATGATCACAACAACTACTCCCGAATGAATGATGTAGCAAGAAGTATCATGACAAGTAAGTTCAAAAAATGATGCAAGTATCCATTGGTTCTGCTCCAGCAAAATAGAAACGGAAACAGAATGACCATGAACCAAATGTCTTCTCCAAGTGAATCATTTGCTTCAGAGTTATAAGGATCAATCTTATGCTTCAGAAGACCTAAAGTAAGAGATCCAAATCCATGAAGTAAACATTTTTAAGTTAGAAGACCTAAAGTAAACATTTTTAAATTATCACCATCTGGTATCATAAGTGTAGCCATGTTTTCATCTTTTAGACACATATGGATAGGGAAAATTTAAACAATAAATGATACTTCGTAAATTCAATCCAACAAAGAACAATCCACACAGATTTTGCCCTAAGTTTCATTTTTGTTTCACTGATAATAGACTAGGGGAACTTAAAATTATGGGAAAAAAATTCGAATTAGGGTTTTTTCTTTTACCAACAACTCAAATTTGAGAGAAAGAGAGGGACAGACAGTGGTGGTTTTCAGTGGTCGTGCAGGCGGCGGTGTTGGCGTGCCGGCGGCGGTGGTGTTCGTCAAGAGAAAGAGAGAGACACACACACACAGCCCGCCTCGTTTTGGATCTCGTCGGCGTTCGGAGGTGGTGACGTGGACTCTTCGTCGGTGTGATCAGCGGCGGAGGTGGTGGGTGCCTGAGTTTCTCGACTTTCTTCTCTCTCGTTCTCTTTCTGGGGAAAACTGGAGAAGTTTTATCAGGATCATTTATCGAAAGAGATGGGAGACCCGACCCATTTGTTTCAAAATTGGGTAAAACCGTGAGTTTTCCAAATTTGAATTTTCAGTGGGGTCCATCTGTCCACGTTGGATCTGTGGGGATTTCTGTGTGTGTTTCCTTGCTTATAGCGTTTTTGAGTGCGATAATATTAGAACATGTCATTGAAGGGCTCTTTTCATGTATTTACATTATCCAAAGGCCAGATCTCCAACACAGTAGTATATTTCCTCTTTACAATAATCTCGATCAAGCACAAAAATAATCTTGATCAAGCCCAAAATTAATCGTGATCAAGCAAAAATTTAATCTCGATCAAGCACAAAAATAAGCTCCGCCAAGCACAAAAATAAGCTCCGCCAAGCTCCATGCAAAACACCAACATCCAGTCCTACGTCCTACGACTCTGCATACCTACACATCAAAGCAATGTCATTAGGACACAACACGACACGACACGACACAGATACAAAAAAAAAAAAAAAACAACAAATACCACAACTTTCAAATACAATAAAGTTATACCTTAAGCATCCAAATTAGACGTAGATTCATTAAGGTCTATACTCCACGTACCAACATATCCTACACTCCCATGTGATGGCTGAAAAACATAATCAATTCTTAGTCAGGTAACATACAAAAATAACTTGAACATGAAAGGACAAGATGTAGTATAAATGAACTCGTACTTACATTAACGGTTGCACTTTCTTGTATCAAATACTCATAAAAGTCTGTACCATTAGTGTCAATATTCGAACCTTCCGCATCCTAAAAAGGAATAATGCCAAATGCTAAACTATGCAAAGAAATGAACATAATGGCATATTTGATTGAAAAGGAATGATTGGTATACCTGTATACTGTTTGCATTGGCTTGACTACAGTGGAACGTCTTGTTTGATTTTGCATTCTTCCTAATTATTTGCTCACCCATTGATTGTTTCCTCTTACCCGGTGGTCGACCTCTCCGAGGCCTTTTACTTGGATCACCCACAGGATTTGATTTCACTTGGGAACTTTCCAAATGGGAACTTTCCAAATCATTTTGTACATCTCCAACCATAGGCATATTGCCTAGACACTCCTCATTGTCTAAGTCATTTTCCATCTCTATTGCTCGCAAACTAGCTGCCTTTCAGTCTTAGTATCGGAATAAATGGCCTTATCGGCTGCCTTGTTGAATAAATTTAACAAATTGTCGTAGCGAACAAATTCGGGTTTGCGTTCCCAATTAGCATAATTGACCTTGACTTTTGTGTGACTCCTTACCAAGTTTTTCATCCATCGTCGTAAAATGTACTTATCAGGCACTACGTGAAGCTTCTTTTTGCACCAAACTGAAATCATATGCACGCACACCATCCCCTTACTCTCAAACAACCGGCAATTGCAATTAGTTTCACTTGACTCTTCATTAAAATGAACAAGGAAAGTAGCTGTTTTAAACGTATCTTTTCTCTTCCCAACTAGAATGTCTTGCTCAATGTGAAACTGTGAAATACCATTTGCAATCGGTCCAACAGTCAAATTACATCCAATCAACTCACCTACTTGCACCCGGAATTGCTTGCATTTCTTAACCGTGTAAGCTTGCAGAAATTGGTTCTCAAAACCATAAGGGGAAACATTTTGAATTTGTACGTTTAAGGATTTGGCGTCTGCCTCTTCTTCTTTTAGCACCTTCTTACATAAGGCATTCTCATATTGCTCCACAAATTCCTTCAAGGTGGTATTCGAATGGACGTAGCCATCAAAAAATGCATTCATGCTCTCACTTCGTTGGGTTGTTGACATCCCCGCCCAAAAAGTATCTTTAACAAATGCTGGTACCCATCGGTGCCTCTCCTCGTACAATCCAGCTAACCAATCATTGCACTGTAGATCAAATTGTTTGATGAGAGCTGCCCAATTTTGTTCAAACTCCTCTGGATTCAAGGAATCATATACAGTATTCTTTAAGTCGCCCCTAATCGACTTATACTCGTTGTATCCCTTTAACTTGTCGGGAATTTTATTCATGATATGCCATAAGCACCAACGATGTCGTGCATTTGGAAGAGTGATACTTATTGCATTTTGCATTGCCCTACATTGGTCTGTGATGATGGCATTAGGAGGGCAATCAGACATGCAAGAAAGCCAAGTCTCAAACAACCAAACAAATGAAGCTGTGTCCTCCCGAGATATTAAACCGCATCCAAACAAAATGGGCTGACCATGATGATTGACCCCTACAAAGGGTGCGAAAGGCATATCGTATTTGTTAACAAGGTAAGTGGTGTCAAAGGTGACCACGTCACCAAATTCTTTGTATAACTCTCTACTCCTAGCATCGGCCCAAAAGACATTCCGTAATCGGTTATCTTCATCAACATCAATGGCATAAAAAAAGTCACCATTGTCTTTTTGCATTTTGACAAAGTACTTATGCATTGCCTCAGCATCCCCTTCCTTGAGCTGTAACCGCCTAACTTTATCCTTGTAATTCCTTGCATCTTTTTCTAACCATGTCAGATTATCAGGGCCCCCGGCCTCTATCACACATGAGGAAATGACTTTGTTTAATTTGATTCCAGCTGCTGCACTCATTTCAATTGTCCTCATCGTATGTGTTGGGAGATTCCGATAGCACTTAAGATATCTCACTTTATCCGGGTCCATCTCATGGTTATGCTTCAACTCAATCGAATTCAACATCCACTTCCCGTCAACTTGCAAAGAGATATTCATAGCGGCTTTACAATCTGTTTTTGTTGTTGGCTGGGATTTAATGAGATTTGAAGCCGTTGTCCTAGGCTTTCCATACCGATGACAACCATACGCTATATAAGCCTTTATCCCATCCTCACGCTTCTTAGAGTTTTTTGTCACCACCCCAAATCCTTTTTCTTTCGCATAAGTAATGTAACATTCACGAGCTTCAGTTTCTGAATTGAATATCGTTCCAACCTTAGGTTCCAATACCACCTCTGCCACCTCCATATCAATGATTCTGGAGAAAAAAAAAAGATATAACATTGAAAGGTATTGTCAATGTACAAAAGATGGCCAAAAGTAAAGGAAATGGTAAAGCAGTAATATGCAAGTAGGCCAAAAAAATAACAAAAAATTTAAGGTAATAGGAAACTGTGCTGGAATTGTTTACCAATCCAACCCCTCACCTAGTCATTCAAATTGCTATTTTATATGAAGTCCTATTATTTTATCTTTCATGGCAACTATGAAAACTGTGTTGGAAAAAATATTAAACGAGCCCTATCAATCACCTTATTAAAAAGTGGGGGCTAAACCCGTATTATGACTAATAACAAATCAAATTAGCCCTATCAATCACCTTATTTAGACTATAAGGTATTTGAATCTTCTTTTTTTTTTTTTTGATCAGAGTAGGGTATTAGAATCTGGGCAAGCTTTTAAAACAAGCAATCAACATAAGGTAATCAAAGAGCAATCAGGAGAACAATAATGTCACAGCCGATCCAAGGTAATGGAGTTCTTACAATACCCCAATCCATTATTTTACAAAGCAAATTTTCTGTGTTTTTCAACAATCCAATGTAGATTAGGAGTGGAAAGTGAGAGACCCAAACCTATGAGAGAGGAGTTCGTATTGGTGCAGCGTTGGTTTTCATACGGCGTGTTACGGTGGCTCCAGTGGTGGAGGATCGGTTGTTTGGGACGATTGCTCGAGAGAGGGTGGCGGTATTGCAACGTTGGTGGCGGTGGTTGAATGGCGGCGATGGTGGATCTGGTGGAGGAGGATCTATGGTGTGGAAGGGGTCGAAAGAGAATGATACAGGGGTCGTGGAGGGAAGAGGAGGCCTGGGTGGGTTTAGCTCCTACTAAAATTCCCGCTAATTTTTAATGTGCCCCAAAAACCCAATTTGAATTTTCAGTGGGGTCCATCTGTCCACGTTGGATCTGTGGGGATTTCTGTGTGTGTTTCCTTGCTTATAGCATTTTTCATAATAATAAATCGGTCCTGCTATCGGGCGCTACTTAGCACTGGTTAAAAGATGCCATCACATGAGACTGTACAAGCTCACGCGCCACTTGTTCCGTTTCACTGTCACCGCCCACGTGCATAGTTCTCTTTACTTTCACGCCAATTTCAAGACCACTTCCTACAGATTTCATAATTACGATTTTAACCCATATGTTGCATTCCACATTTTTTATATACCCCCGTTATCCTAGAACAGCGGTTAGAATCAAATCCGAAAAATACATGAGCTGTGTTAGGTTAGATAGTTTAGTTTAGTTTAGTTTAGTTTAGTTTTGATGATGTTAACAGGTGTAATGAGTGGAGAGAGATAGAGAGAGAAATGAGAGAAATGATGATGTCATCAAAACTAAAACTAAGACTAAACAGACAAACAAGACAATGGTAATTAATTTTCACTCGCATATGTTATTTATAAACACGCTTTTTTTTTTTGTTAGCGAAGGGTAAAATTGATTTCTCCTGAATTGGTTGAATTGTTCATAAATTGATGTGGATTTATTGAGTAATAAATGCATATCTGTAGATTTACATATAAATGTTGTTTATCACGTAATTTTTAAATTGTATATCGTCTCCCTAAGTGAATTGTTTTCAATTTTTTGATTAACATTCTATTTAGGATTAATAGAATAAGTAAAAAAAATTACCTAAAGTTAAAGTAAAGCATTAGAGAAAAAATAGCGTTAAAGTACATACGTGGAAGTTATAATAAGACCAAAACTGAAAATCATGGGGAAAAATCTAAAATTACATTTAAATTTGGAGGAAAATCAAAGCCGGCTCATAGGCAAATCCTATGAAGCCTGGGCTTTAATTTGGCGCCCCAATTATTTAGTACACCTACATATATATACTAGGCCCAAATAATTTTGTGTAAGCCTTCTATACCAAATGGATTAGCTATTTTGTCTATTGAGAAGGATATGGTGAAGCAACTCGATTATGAAGACTTAATTAGTACGTTTGCTGCAAAAAGTGCGAGAAGAAAAATATTCAAATGATGAATTTTAATATGTTGTAGCGGTTGTTTATTTTTTGATAACTATGGTTTGCATTTTGTAATGATAAATATTTTGTAATGGTTTTTATAAAGACTACTTATTGACCAATTTTTATGTGCAAAATATAGGGTGAGGCTCGTTTAATGAGTTCAATTCAGGGGGTGTTCCACTAACTCAGTTTTTTGAAAAAATTGGTTTTTCACGGTTTTTTATGTGATGTATTGTGAGAAAATGACCTGTCTCGGTGTTTGAAAAAAACAGTTTTTTACTAGTGGAACCCCCCCTCAGGCCTCCAAAATATATGAGCCGGCTCTGAGGAAAATGTTAAATATTCAAGATTCCAGTGTGTTTTTAAAATTAAAAATAGAATATTAGTTTGGAGTATACTTAAATAAAAAAATTTGCAATAAATTTTCTTTTAAAAAAATCATTTCAACACTCTTAAACAGAAAATTAGAGGTAGAAGTTGAGTACTACTTTTTTTATTTATTTATTGGAAATGCTCCAGGAGGTACACGAAGGTTGAGGGAAAGGATTTTAGGGTATGATTTCAAATTGTTTCTATGAAAAGGTGGTTTATATAATACTAGTATTCAAGAAAGCTAGGGGGATCATTATAACCTATAACCTAAACTTTTACTCATCCACCCGACAGAATAGAAATATCTGCAAAAGCTTGTACTGCCAGAAGATAAAGTACCAGAGTGGCCCACTTATCAAGCGCCATTTGGCGCTGGTTAGCATTTGCCATAATAATAAAATGGGTACATGGCCAAAGGGTTACCGCCATTTGCCAAAAAGGGGACATCGCGACTCCTTGAACGAGTAGTTTTTGAGGTTGTGCCACTCTCTTCGATCGCCGGCCAAAAAGTACAGACGTGACGTGAAGATGCTGATGACTCTCTCTGTCT
>JADGMU010000971.1:0-38136 GCA_016920895.1 Vaccinium myrtillus
ACATGCATCCAAGGAGCGATGAGATTCATCTCCCAACATAAAAAGTACTTCCCCCATTCCAAAATAAGTAGTATCTTTTGAGATTGTGTGTCATTTTGAAAGACTTATATAGTTATATCTTTTAATGTAAATCTCAAAAAATATACATTATTGATCTTGTTTGATAGATCATAATTAATTTTATTATACAAAATTTTCAAAATCATAAAAATTACATTATGGATCTTGTTTGACAGATCGTAATTAATTTTATTATATAAAATTTTTAAAATCATAAAAATTATTATAAACCAAAAGATACAAGCCGTTGAAATTAATATGCAGTCCCAAAATGAACACTTATTTTAAAACGGAAGGAGTACTAAAAAGAAGGGCGTGGAATAAAACAACTTGTCCAAATTCCTCTTTAACCACCAGTTCTTGAAAAAGACCTTCAACAGATTACTACTAGTATATTATTAGACCTTCAACAGAAGTGGATTATTTTTCTAAATTTTCAATTGTGGTTTACTAGCCTTTAAAAGACTTACGTAATATAAGTTATATATTTGTCGTAACTTTTTAGAAGTTCAAGTATAAGTTCAACGTGTTCAGTTAATTAAACTCTAGAAATAGGTTGCTATTATATAAATATCTATGTCTACCATTTTTCAATCAATCTTTGTACTACAATTTTTGTTTTGAAAATTGTACTCCCTCCGTCCTAAATGATACCTTTGGGGAAACATATATTTTTGCAGCCGTTAAAAAATACACTTCCGTAGCATATTTTTAATTTTTTTTGCACCAAATTAAAGTGTTCATGAATTTGGTATAAAAAAATTAAAAAATTATATAAATGAATATTTTTTTTAGGGATTTAGTATTATACGTATTCTGATAGGGATCACTTAAAAAGGGACCGAGGGAGTATTGTTTTACAATTTAATGTTGTGTTCGTAACGAAAGAAAACCAAAAAATCCAAGCAATGTAGTTCTTGCTGAACAATTTTTCAGTCGACAAATCTTCTTATAACCAATAAGAACTACAATGCTTGGATTTTTCGGTTTTCTTTCGTTACAAACACAACTTTATATTATAAAACACCGTAATTTTCAAAACAAAAATTGTAATCCAAAGATTGATTGAAAAATGGTAGAATTTAAAAACAAAAATGGGATCCGGGGTGGGTGCTATGCGGTCGGTGTTGTGCGTCGTGTTGTGCGGCAAAACTACGTCATTTTGCTTGATTTTTGTGCACACTTCTAAAGCTTCCAAGGGCCTTGTTTGGAGAAAGAAAAAACCACGACAAAGTGCCTAAACCCAAAGTGCCTAAACTCTAAATCTGAAGTGCCTAAACCCAAAGTGCCTAAAATTCAAGTGCCTAAACCCACTATACCCTACCCCAAAGAGCCTAAATCCCCTAAAATTGAACCCCAAAATTAAGCTCCACACTTAACTCTCCAAACAGGGCCCTTGGATATACTAACAAAATGAGCAAAACGACGTAGTTTTGCCACACAACATGGCGCACAACACCTACCGCGCAGCGCCTCCACCGGATTCCAAAAAATGGCCCTCGTGCAACTGCAATAAGCCCCACAACGCCATTATCGGCCGACCAAGATAAAGCTATGAAGGTAAATGGGATCACTGGCAATAATATTTCACAGTGCTGAAGACTTTTAGCAATTGGGCAAGGGATAATTCGATTCCCATATTGACTGGGGGAGGGTTCCAAAAAAAAAAAAAAAAGTTTTTTTTTTCAAAAATCAAGACAGGTCATTCTCTTAAAATACAATCACTTAAAAAACCGTAAAAAATTAGTTTATTCTAAAAACACCCTTAACGAAACACTCCCTGATTGGGCATATGCGGTGGAAGTGAACCAACCCCACACGATTTTTCCTTTTCACCTTTTTTTCTTCTTGATTATGATTGACTCTTAAGCCGCCTGTGGTAGGAGTACCCCACACGGTTTTTAACCTTTTTCTTCACAAGTCATAACCTCGGCCAGCAAACAGCTTGCGTTCTTTCATGTTCTCACTCACAAGTTAAATTTTTGTACAATGGAGTATTATTTTTCATATGTTTAAAAGACTTAATATAAGTTGTAAAAATAGAGAGAGGACAAATCTCTCTCTCTCTCTTAAGTTGAAAAGAAAAGGTATTGCATTAGAACAAATTAGACAAATTAACAATACACAAAAGAAAATATATTGGAGTATCATTGGCGAGTGCATCGGCACATCAATTGGCTTAACGAAAAACGTTTTTGATGCTGAAAATCTTTTTATCATATAGAGTACATTAGGAACTTACAACGCTTGGATTTCTCAGTTTTCTTTCAGTTACAAGTTACAAACTTACAACCTTCCATTGTTAAAGCAATCCACCCCTCGGGCTTATGCCGAGCTTTTTCAACATTAATCCTGAAAAAGATTGTTAGTAAATCTGGTACGATATACGTCTCAGCGGACAACCGAGACGTTGAACCGAAGCCCCATTCCGTTCTTATCTGAGTGCACTTGATCTCCTTGTATCGCTCATGCGAGGAGTCCAGGGGCGGACCTGGGGGGTGCGGAGGGGGTGTTCGGCCCCCGCACTCCCCCCAATTTTCGACATATTTTCAATTTTTTCAGTGTATTTTTAGTACATTTTCAATTTTTCTGTATATTTTCTATGGAGTGGTCCCCCCGCAGCTACAATCTTGCATCCGCCACTAGAGGAGTCCCTCTTAGGTTGCCTTTCGGTAATCCTTTCAGAGGTATCTTACTCATTCTTCTGGTACATTAGCTATGCACCGCTATTGGTGCTCAGTACACCGGACCCCTATAGTGTTTGATGCTGAAAATCTTCTTATTATATAGGGCAAATTTCACTAACCTCCCCTGAGGTTCCTGATACAAACAGATACCTCCCCTGAAGTTTCTGAAATAACACTGACCTCCCTTGCTTTTCTGAAACAGCAAAAAGTACCCCCCTGCCGTTTGTTTTCAACGGATGACGTTAACATTTGCGCAAAAACTACCAAAAATACCCTTTTCAACAATTAATAAAATAATTTTAACAACTATTTTTATTTTTTATTTTTTGTCACAAACAAAACGATCAATTAAATAAAAAAATAGATTCGTGTGAATCAAATTCATATTAAAGACGGAATTATGCATCAAAAATTTGCGTTACTTGTCTTGTTTGGACTTTATAAGATTTTACTTTTCGAGGAGTATAATAAAAAAAATTCTTTTTGTTTTCTCAATTTCATATTTATTAAGCAAATAAATGCAAAGAGAGTTTATGCCCAAGGGTTTTTTTATTTTATTGTCTTTTAAACTCCACCACAACTATCCCATTCACTTGGGCACTATTTGACGTAATAATCTTTTTGCAATTATTGTTTGTCTTTGTTAAAAAAATTCTCTTGTTTGTTTTGTATATTTTTTTTTGTCTTTTCAAACATTTCTCAATTTTAGTTCATGTTTTTTTAATATATGTATCTGTGCTTATTTTCGCTAGATATGTATAGCAACATTTTATTTTACATGGTGATGTTTAAGTTTCCAATTCATTGTCTCTCACGTCATCAATTAAATCGAAACAATAAAATATAAGTTTGTTACACAATTCAAATAAAAAGTGAATATGTAAAAAACTACTTTAGATATTGGAAGAAAAAAAAAATGCATGTATATAGGCAAGGAAATGGAGAGAATAATATGTATGTTTATTATATTACAAAAAATGGTGGAATAATTTGTAGTAAAAGAAGTGCGGATTTTAGTAATAGGTTGGAACAATTGAGTTTGGTTGTAGGTGTGTTAGATGAGGGTAATTTTGGCATTAAGTGTATTAATTTAGTGTATTAAAGTGTATTAATAAGGGTATTTTGGTACTTTTCACACAAAGGTTAACACCATCCATTGAATACTAGTGGCAAGGGGGTACTTTTTGATGTTTTAGAAAAGCAGGGGAGGTCAGTGTTATTTCAGAAACGTAAGGGGAGGTATCTGTTTGTGTCAGAAACCTTAGGGGAGGTTAGTGAAATTTGGCCTATTATAACTTACAACGCTTGTCCTATAAATTGTCCTATAAAGATTTATTGAAAAATGTTACTGTACTTACAATTTAAAAACAAAAGACCTATTAGAGCCCGTTTGGCCGCTCATTTATCAGTTTTTCGATTTCTCCTTTTCGCATTCTGGGTGTTTGGCCAACACACCCAGAAGTTGTTTTACCAAAAACTGTTTTTCCGTTTTTGAAGATAGAAGCCAGAAATCAAAAATAGGTTAGAAGCTGTTTTTTGATTTCTACTTCTCCTTTTCCCTTTCCAAAACACATTCTGCACATTTCTCCCAAACATTCCTCCCACATCCAAAACTCATTCTGACCAAAAGCCAAAAAACCAAAAAGCCAAAAAGTTAAAAATCAAAAGCTAAAAAGTAGGCTCCCAAACACCCCCTTAGTGCAACTGTAAATTGTAATAGGCCCCACAACGCCATTATCAACCGACTAAAATAAAGTTACGAAGGTGACTTGACATATGATATAGCCAAAGCTATAAAGACAAAAATGGGGCCACTAGCAATAATTCACAGAGCTGAAGGTTTTGATTGGTATGAGTTTTGATTTTTAACAAGTATTAACGGAGAAATAAGGATAATAATTGAAAATATGGGTTAATAATTAGAGAGAGCTAAAGAGAAAAATGAGAATAATATTTAAAAATATGAATAATAATTAAAAAAATCTGATCTTGAAACCCAAAACGAATAAGGCCGAAGACTTGTATCAATTGATCAAGTGAGAGTTCGAATACCACACTGATTGGGCATTTCCGGACGGTCCCACACGGTTTTTCCTTTTCACCTTTTTTTTTTCTTGGCTTCTTCCTTTTAGCAGGAAAATGAGGGGTGAGGTTCCTATCCCTATTTGCTGTAACCTACAAAGTTGTGATAGTGGACACGATACCAAACCAAACCGATTTGACATGTGACACAGCAAAAGCTATAAAGACAAAAATGGGGCCACTAGCAATAATTCACAGAAGACTTGTAGCAATTGATCTGATAATGTACAAAGCGCTCTCGGAGATCTACTTTTGGGTCTCATACGAGTGATTCAACTCAAACAGTGTGACTTTGGTTCGAACACTTTTAACCGTCCGATTGAGCTGAAATTTTGTGGGGCCCCTCGGAAAAATATTTTAAGAACAATGAACGGTTCGGATCACTCGTGTGAGACCCAAAAGTGGGTCCACGAACGCGATCGGTACATTTTCGGTTCCTTTTTCATGTACCAGTATCTTTATCCAATTTGGAATACCACTACACTGATTGGGCATTTGCGGCCGGTCCCACACGGTTTTTCCTATTCACTTTTTTTTGTTGGTTTCTTCCTATTTGCAGGAAAAGAGGGGTGAGGTTGATCTCCCCATGTGCGGCGATAATTCCTTATGCACCGACGGAGGTGCACCGACCCCGTACCGACGGCGTCGTGGACGCCGTTCCCAGGTCCGTCGATTGATCGAAGCGTTCACCCTTCTCAAAATCGAATTTCGAGTGGGCTCACGTGGGAATTGAGGCAATCGGACGGCTGTATGAGCTCGATTCAAAATCACCCCATTTCATTAAATTTTTTTGAATGAAATGGGGTAATTTTGGATCGAGCTCATACAGACATCCTATTGCTCTCGATTCTTGCGTTGGCCCACTCGGAATTTGATTTTGAGAAGGGTGAACGCCGGATCGATCGATGGGACAGACCACAACGGCGTCCACGACGCCGTCGGTACGGGGCCGGTGCACCCGTCGGTGCAGGTACAAGGGTATGCTGTAACCCACAGTCAACACAATATGACAATACCAGGCCACACCATTGAGAAGGTGTTTGGGAGTCTCATTTTTAGTTTTTCATTTTCATCTTTTTAATTTTTAGGCCTTTTAAATTATGGTCAAAATGTATTTTCAATTTGGTAGGAGTGTTTGGGAGAAATGTGCAAAATTCATTTTAAAACAGAAGTAGTATTTGATAGATATGTACATAATACATTCTGTAGTTTCTTTTTATTAATCAAAATAGAAAAAGTGAAAAATGAGAAATTAAAAAGCTCATCTCAACCTACTTTTGACTTCTCTTCTCTAAACTCAAAAACCAAAAACTCATTTTCGCAGAATGTGTTTTCACTGTGGTGTGCCAAACCAAAATACAAAAAGTAGGTGGCCAAACACCCTCTGAGCCATAGACCACCAATTGAAAGAAGCCAAATGCAGTGTCGATCAAGAACCATTTGTTCTATTTCAACCTACTGATCAGGCTTAGTTTTCCGTTTGATTTTAGCAACTCAGTTGCTAAAATCAACCATGATTTTAGCAAATGAGTTCAGGTGCTAAAATCATAGTTATTTCAAATCACAAAATTCAATGGTTCCGTTTATTGTTTTTCGATTTTTTTTTCATACCGAATTAAAGTACACGAGGAGTACTTTAATTTGGTGCGGAAAAAATTGAAAAACGATACACGGAACCACTTCATTTATTGATTTGAAAATCATGATTTTAGCACCTGTTAAACTTATTTGCTAAAATCATGGTTTGCTAAAATCAAACGGAAAACTAAGCCAAGTTGAGAACAAAAATTCATATGGTCGGTTTCAACCAACCAACCAAAATCTGATACGAGTTTCTCACATCCTAAAAAAAGAACTAATGATGATCCGTAAGTTTAATATTCAAGACTTAGCGCCCAACTGTTAGTGGTTAAACTAGTTGGCCCAAAAAAATGGATCCTAAGAAACTGGATTTAGAAAGAATAGGTTTTTGTTCAAATATTTTTCACTCTTTTACTTACCCAACCGGAGTCCAAATTATATCAAATCTTAAACGTCAAGTTTTTTTTTTTGGTGGTGGTTAGTGGTGGATGTTGAATCTGACAGTGCTTGTTACTTACGCGGTGGTGGTCAACGTTGGTGGGGATGGTTGGCCAAACATAAGCGTCTGGCTTGAGAACCATATATAAACCAGAACATAAGCCCAAATCTCGGTCCACAACTTCGTTCCACAACCTCGAGTCCTCGACCCATGACGGTCAGCGACTCGGCATTGGTGGTGGTTGTGGTCGCAGTGACTGAAGCATTTTAGGGGTGGCGTTATTTGTGGTGGTAGAAGATGTGTTGAAAGTAGAAGATGATTTTTTTGGAAAAAAATACCAGTGAAAGATGAATTTTGCACTGAAGTCACCTGTACTGAAAGAAAATCATTTCACAAGTACATTAGGCATCCATATTTCTTTTTTGATTGACAACAGAATTTTATTAATCTTTAGAGAAAACATACAAAGATTAAAAGGACTAAGGAAAAACGGCATCACAACGGCTTCTAGCAGCCCAACTATCTAATACTATCAATCTACAAACCCAAAAGCTCCCCTTGAAACTAATTCCCACACTACTTGTATAATCTACCCTACAAAAGACCTAACCAACAAAACAGCTTCCAAGAAAGTAAACTACAATAAATAATTAATCTCCTTCAGCAACTAGGAAATTCTTCTCTTCTTTTCAAGAGAAAAATAGAATTTCAGAAAGTTGTTATCGTAAATTTGGAATGTCGTTGAAATAACTGCAGGAGAGACGGAGAGTAAATGTTGCCTCTTACCTCTGGTAGCCTTTTATCTTTGTTAGTTGAGATCGTGAGCGCCTTTCTGCTAAGGCAGAGTCCTTATTAATGTTCTTGTTAGTATTCCCGAATTTGAGAGGTACAACTGGATTAATGTATAAATGTCCCGGGAAGTTCCTTTTCTCTTTTGGAAGTACTGCTAACTCCGGCAACCAGTATGATACATACATGCCTTCAGAATCATATGTTTGGGCCTGGAGAATACAACAGTTATTGTCTTGCGGTACTACAGAAATAAATCTGTACATGAAACATAACTACCATGCGTCAACACTTGCTTTCTCAAACATAAAACATATACTACAGATGTATGCAGTAGAACGTTGTTCAATGTTCAATGGTCGTCATAGATCTTTTTAGTTGAACGGTCATTGGATGAGTTTCTAGCATGCAAATTCCAATTATGGAACAACCACTACATAATTTTTTGTTCTTTTGCAAACACCTTAACATTGAACTGGTTTATAAAGTGAAGACAAAATCAAGTCTTACTTGCTTAGGAATGCTAAAGTAACGATCTTCTCTTGGGTCATTCCCAACACCTGATTCAAAGCAAACATAAAAGAGAAGCTTGTCTCAAATATCTACCACTATCAATTAGGAAACATAAAACAAAAGCAAACATGCAGAAATTACAGACTTTATGATCCCTAGTGTTTCATGGAAACCAATAGTCAGCAATCACAAATAACACCTAAGCAGATTTTATTCAACATCTTTATAGAACCTTCAAAATTAGAATAATGATCATCACATTTGCCTTAGATGCACAAAGCGCAACTAGGAGCTCGCCTATGAACAGTAGTAATCTGTACATGAGAATATGGAAGCCTGTTTATGATTGGTGCAAAATGTCATTTTTTTCAAAATGTCATATTGAAAATTTGGTTTCAAACTGGCAAACATAGTTAGAAGAGTTACTCTTTTATCTTTCTCGGTAAGTTCGTAGACTTGTGTTGTTCCATGGTAGCTACAGATTTCCATTTGGCTGGATTTTCTTTTGCTTCCTTTTGTTTTTAAGTTTGAGGCATACATAGAGATTATTGAGGTTCCAATGCAACTCTTCCTAAGCTGTTCCGGAGCAGAATCGGCACCCTAGTTAGGCGTTCCTACTACGAAGGTACATGTAATCGCAATCTCATGAAGGGACTATTATCGATCCTATCTTAAAAGAATTCACACAAAATTTGTTCTCATAACTAGAGATTCAGTTAACGGGGTCAAGTCTCTTCTTAAGACTGGCGGAGTACGGGGAAAGAATAAGTAGAGGCTTCCCTTGCAGAGATGTCTAACAGCAGAACTTGAAAGCTCCGGTGGGGGCTCTTCCAAACAACAGACATTACTGGTTCATGTCAATAAAGAAGCAGAGAACACGAATTTATTGGGAAGTCAATTACCTGCTCCATAAGTCCAATTGCCATAGTTGGAACAAGGGTCATAATCCAAAAGGCACGTCTCGAACCATTCAGCTCCCATGCGCCAGTCAATCCCCATATCCCGCACAAGAAAGGAACATACAATCTGAAAAACATAAAGTGATCAATTATTCCTATAATTAGAGAAGGCAAAAAGTGTTTAGGGTTTGATTAACCCAAACACACAAATGTTATTGATATATTTGGTGTCTAAGCACAAAGAACAAAGACAAACCAAAATGCCCGCACTAAGAATCTCAGTAAGTTGATAAACTGAAACTGAGATCGAAAATATCATTTATTTTTATAGCAATGCAGCAAATCTTGCTGTGTACCAATGTTTTGTCATATCACACAACCGTTTCCAATACCTGTCTCCCTCGGTTTGACATAAATCCAGTGGTTGAGAGTTCTTTCATATTAGCATCTATGAGAGGGTACCTGTACATTTACCAATGTTAATGAGTACATGGTGGAGGCAAAAGCTTCAGTCGATAACCAGAAATCACGTGGACAAGTTATATCACTTCACTTGGGTTCCATAGATAAAGAAAACAAGGAAAGATGTTAAAAATAGTATAGCAATGAAAGCAGAAAATCACAGAAGATTATGATGTATATAGAACTCTCCAAGGTGTTCATTTTTTCCATTAATTCTGTCGTCCCCCTGTTTCCTAATCTTCAATAGCTGCTTACACATACAAGCCTACTGCAGCACCCGGCAAAAAAAATGCGCCAAAAAAGTGACAAACTTTGAAACGCTAGACCGATAAAAAAAAAAAAGGCTCCTAGGACCTGAGCAAGAAAACCTCAAGCAGAGGGGTTTCACTTTCTCATACGAGCTAGTTAGTTTGTAAGCTTACCTTCCTCTCTGTCTTTCTTCTCCAGTAACTAGGTATCTAGGTTTGGAAGTAGTTCCCTACCAACCTATTTCATTACACAATGTTTTATTGTAACCTAATAAGTTGCTTTGTCCTGGGATTAGTATGAGGGCTATTGGAGAGTGGAAGTCTTAGTAACACCGAGTGAAAAAGGCATAAAAGGGGTACCGGCTCATCCATTGATGATGATTTTCCGAAAGTTGGTTTGAATGACTTAATTGCAATTGCTTTGGCAAATGCTGGGCGGATGCACTTCTTGTGTGAGCCCCCAATAAAATACCCCATCAAACAAATGATTAAAACAAACTCAATCATCTCAAATGCAATGAGATAAAAATGACAATTGTATTGGCCACATGGTAGGTAGGCAAGCAAATCATTGCAGCAGTAAATACCCGGTATGACCATCTCTCCAAGATTTAAACAATAGCTGGTCTTGACTCCAACTCGTCTTCAGTTTCCTTGGACCACCTGGAATTACAAACCAACAAAATAATTACAACTAAGAGTACAACTGTCAATTAACAGAGAACCCAAATTCCAGAAGTCGCACTAACAAAGTACTACTAAGTACAAAGTAGGAGTACTAAATAACGTAAGTTCACCTGAAAATGCATTGAGATTAAAATAAACTAAAGTTAAAAGCTATTTTTTTACCTAAATGGAAAAGAGAATTTCCGCATTTGATTGATAGGAACCTGAAGTAATCCCTCCATATCAATTCGAACAAAACCCTGAAACCACAAGTATTGCTTCAACGGTGATATCATATGCATTTAAAAATGACCCTAGTTGCAGCCAGAATCAGGAACCATTCTCTCCAAATACCCATGTCATATGAACTGATGTTCCAATATTCTCTTAACATTATAGTATGGGAAAACATCAGAATTCCTGAAAAGAACAAGGCCAAAGTTTCTCTTCCCATTTACTTTATATCAATTGAGTAGCGATTGCACATGGAAAATTTCGGCGCTCACTGGTAAAATAGGAGTCCCTACTGTATAATCATGCAACCTAGGTGACTATAATACACACACAAGCACAAAACGAGAGGTAGGATTACCAGTACGTGGAACCATTTGATAGTCTCTCCTTTTCATATCTCCTTACCTAAATAGATGAAATTGAAGTCAAACGCAATATTATCATTTTTATTTTGCACAGTTATATGTGACATAGACTTGTGGGGAGGGCTTCTAGTCCGGACCTCCCGTTTCCAGACCTCCATGATCCAAAATTTTTTTTGACGATCCGAGCCGTCCAATGTGTTCAGAAGGTGTTTTCAAGGGTCCCTCGCGGAAAATCTTCAAAAAAAAAATACCTGGAAGGGCTTGATCCAAGCAATTTTCGCAAAAAATATATATATACAGTTTTTGCAAAAACGGCTTGGATCAAGCCCTTCCCGGTATTTTTCTTTTGAAGATTTCCCGCGTAGACCCTTGAAAACACCTTCTGAACACATTGGACGGCTCGGATTTTCCAAAAATAATTTGCAACACAAAAAAAACCATTTTTTTCTTATTAACGGGAGGTGTGGACTAGAAGATTGGGCTAGACTTGTGTATGCATGTCAGGTATGCAAATGTGTCCAAGCATCCAATTGACCATGCCCAAATCAAAGAAATGAGACAAACAAATCTTCATGTCCTTTGACTTCTTCCATTCCATAAGATAAAGCATTGTGTCTGCTTAACATATGTTAATATTTGGTTCCATAGTGCCCACTTTGAAGTAACATAGGTGAGGAAGCATGTATGGACCGGTGAAGCATGTATGGACCGGTGCATGTCCAAAGACATACATTGGATGCATGTGACATCCCAATATTTGGTTAGTGCCCTGTGTCCAACAGTGGTACATTTTCGTTTATAAGGGTCCATGCAGTATCAAATGTGTTCAGGCCAGTGTTTTAAATAGAGCGCTATTGCGCTATAGCGCATGGCGCATGGCGAGGCACACCCTTTGTGCTATGGGGGGTCATGGCAAGGCACACGACACAAAAGCGCACATATGGCGCTATGGCGCGCGCCATAAGACGAGGCGCTGTGGCGCCATAAAATGTTTTAGCCTTTTTTTTTTTTATCATATTATGCCACAATCACTCTCAGCCATTGATTTATGATGCACAAAAGGTGGGCAATATACTGGATAAATTCCTTAACTCTAACCCTACAAATCAAATATATCTATTGTACTCATTAGCAGCATCATGAGCAGCGTATTATCTTCTTCTTTTCTGCGATCGATCTCTATTCCACTCCCATCGGGTAGTATTATCTTCTTGAATTTGCACTGTGCCTTTCGTTAGTTATTTTGGTTTGGCATTTTCCGGAGTTGTTCAAAACACACCCTAGTTCAATTGATTTTCTATTTCTTTGAATTGTAATGGGTAGATTGAATAGGCCGGGGGTAGTTTCTCGCGCGATGCTCCTTCCTTTGCCTTCAGCTTTTTGACCTTGCGAAGCTGCTTGATTTCAACAAAGGTAAAATCATCATGGCATTTCATGGATAGCATTTTTATATCTTCATCTTTTATTAATCATATTTTAAAATGCCCTAAATTAGTTTTAGGAGAATAATATACCCACACGTTCCTTGGAGTATTAGATTACTAGATCTTTCCATAAATGCATGATGCCAATTTAACCGATTTCCAAACCTTAGCATATAAAAACGTGGTCTATTTTTAAGACCTCGGAAATCGGCTAGAAAGGTTTAGATCATTTCCTTTATGCTGTTGCCAATGTAAATTGATTACCAAAATGCAACATAGGAAACGTGGTTATTTCGTGGATTGTGGAAATCGGCTAATATATATAAATATATGATTCATGTTTCCTTTTTCAATTGACTACCAATCTTTGATGTATTGTTTATATAAATACATCCTTTGTTTCTTTCAATAACGGGGATCTCTACACTTTTGCGAAAAAGAAAAGAAAACATAAGTTTTGAGTGCTAGAGTTTTTATTGTTTTGTATGAGTTGTCAATCAAATCAACTCATGCATAGCATTTTGTGACAATCTATTTCAACGTTCTTGCATCTTGCATTTGTCCGAACGTTTTTGATTGTCCTGTTCATTCTGCATATCATTCATCATTTCATTTGGTGATCCATTGGTGCCTTGTTGCTGTTGGCCGGATTGACGAGGAGTCTATTCGGAGCCGGTTGATTCCGGAGATCGAACTTGAGGTTCGTGGCAAGCTGTTGAATCAAAAAGAAGCTCTGGGAGCATCGTGAGTTGGCGAGAATAGGTAACGCTTAAGGGTGAGGCTTGAGGTAATCTGTTTCGCACTGTAACTCTCTTTTTGATTAATAGAAAATAGTAGACTAGGCCGTGGTTTTGTCTTAGGGTTATTCGGACCCTAAGGTTTTCCACGTATATCGCGTGTTTTGCCTCCTGATTTATTTTCTGCTTTTTTATTGTATTTTCTAATTGTTTAATCTCTTATAGAAGAAAAAAATCTAATAAAAGTTTTTCTTAAAAAAGGGTTAATTTTTTAATTAAGTCCTATTCACCCCCCTCTAGGACGTTTTTAAGCTTCCGCATAATTTCAATTGGTATCAGAGCTCGATTGCTCTGTTTAGGTTTAACCACCTGAGTTTATTTCTGGGTATAAATGGACATGAACGCACCACGAGAGGGTGCCTCAAACTCGAGGCCACCCTTTTTCGACGGTAACGATTATCCGTATTGGAAAGCTCGTATGACCACACATTTGAGTTCCCTAGGAGTTAGGGTTTGGAGATCTGTTAGGTACGGCTATGAGGCCCCAACCATAGAAGATGCTACAACTAAAAAAATGAGGCCGAAGGAGGACATTGAGTGGATTTCTGCTGATAATGAGAGTTTTGAGGCAAACTCCAAGGCCTTAGGAGCCATCTATGGTGCTTTAAGTAAAACTGAGTTTAGTCGTATTTCTGCTTGCACCACTGCGAAAGAGGCTTGGGATATTCTCCAAGTTACCCATGAGGGTACTAAGACTGTTAAAACTTCAAAACTTCAAATGCTTACGACACGTTTCGAAGAATTAAGAATGCAAGAAGACGAGAATTTTGATAGTTTTATCACTAAGTTGAGTGACATCGTTAATTCCTTCCATGCTTTAGGAGAACCAATCCCGAATCTTAAAGTTTGTCAAAAAGTACTTAGGTCCCTTCCCGAGAGATTTAGGGCTAAGATAGTTGCTATCGAAGAGAGTGATAAAGTTGATGACATTCTTTTTGAGGAACTTGTTGGTAAACTTCAAACATTTGAATTGAATCATCTTTGAAGAAACTCGCATTAAAGCCTAATAAAAGCATAGCTTTTAAAACTTCTAAAGAAGAATCCTATGTGACACATGAGAGTGACGATGATCTTGATGAAGAGGAGCTTGCCTCTTTCGTTAAAAAATTCAAAGAATTTGTCAAGTTTCGTAAATCTGAAAATTTTCCGTCTTCAACTAGTAGGGGTAAAAATTATAATTATAGGGATAATGACAAGAAATCTTTTATAGATAAATCCAAGAAACCCTAGGTATACAATGTCACGAGTGTCATGGTTTTGGGCATATTCAGGCAGAGTGTGCAAACACTCTTAAAAAGAAAGAGGCCAAAGGGTATAAGGCTTCGTGGGATGACGATAGTGATGATAGTAGTGAAGGGGATTTTGAAGCCCCTAGATATTCTGTGCTTGTCGCCAACATTAAGTCTCCCACGTCCCCTAAAATAGTTGATCTTTCTACAACTATTAGCGATGATAGTAAATATGTTTCGACTGATGAAGATTGTGAAAATAGTGAAGATGATATAGATTCTATTCATGAGGCCTATGATCAATTGTTTAAAAAGGCTGTCAAATTAGAAAAGAAAAAGAAGGAACTCATGAGTGTCATCGAAAGAGTTAGTGGTGAGAGGAACAAACTTAATGAGGACATCGAATCTAAGGATATTGAGCTTGAAAAATTAAAAATCTATAACTCTAATCTGGCAGACAAGTTTGCCAAAATAGAGAGAGAGCGTGTGGATGCCTTAAAAGCCCTTAAAGGGTCTACGGATAAGATTCTTGAATTAGAGCATGACCTTAGGGAGGCCACTGAGGCTATAAAGCGTAATGAGTGTGGCGCAACCCGTATTGCCGAGATGACACGTACATTTAGAAATAGAAGCGGCTTAGGGTTCGTTGATCCACCTTCCCTAACACCTAAGGCTAATGAGTCTGCAAAGAGAGAAATCAAGTTTGTGAAATCTGAAACTTCTAAAAATAAGGTGATGAGCGATAAACCCGAACCTTCTACTGAATCTCCAACCATCACTAACAAGATTTCCAAAAGTAATCAATTTCAAAAGTTTAATCCTATGATTTGCCACTCTATCAAGCGCCCAAGGTCATATTCGACCTTTTTGTTATGCACTTAGAAAAGACAATCGAGAACAAAGGGGAATTCGTTTGCATCCCGTGTTAATCAAAGTGTTCGGTATGGTCAACCCAATTTGGGAGACCTCAATTTGTGCGCGCTTGATCTCCCAAAAATAATAAGAATGAGAATTTTCAAAAGAAATTGGGTCGAGTTGGCAATTCAAACTTCTCACCTCGTCGAGGAAATAAAAATTTGTCAACTTTGGCTAAAAATAATGGAGAGATTGATAAATTTGTTGAAAGACGAATCACACATGGTCATTTCTCACGTGCAAACAATAAAACAAAGCAAATTTGGAAAAGAGTCTCTCATGATCGATTTGTCAAGCTTAATTATTCGTTATGTTAAGGGCTCCTCCACGCTTGGTCTTTAGTATTCTAAGGGTACTAATGTGGACTTGTTTGCATTTTCCGATGCCGACAAGGCGGGAAGTGCGGATGATAGGAAGATCGTTGATTTAACTCTAATTGATTAAGTTTGGTGTTGCATGTCATCCTAGTATGGTACATTTTTCTTTTGTTGTCTAGAGTGAACATGTCTTTCTAGTTGTTTATTTAAAATAAAAAAAAACCTCCTTTCAATTTTGTTTTTGTCTTCCTTTTAGCATTTTCATGTATGTGAGTTTTAGGGTCATGATCTTACATGTTGATACTTTTATTTGCTACAAATAAAAAATTCATAAACATTCTTATATAAAAAATAATAATTGGGGCTTAGCATATTTTTTTTTGGAGGGGTAGTCATTCATGAGACTCACGCAGATGCACATCTTTGGGACTGCATGCACGTTTCTTATTAACTCCACTCATGAGATGCATTCGGCCATTCGGTGTAGCATGTTTTATGACTCTATGATCGCCACTTTTCCACGTCTGGGTTAGAGAGGTTTCTTAAAGAATAAAGTTGATTCTCATGCACCTCGGTTTGTCTTGTCTTTACCCTAGGCGATTGACTTTTTTGGCCTCATAATTGGATACAAAGTTTTATATGTCATGCTACAAAAAAAAAAAAAAAAAAAAAAAAAAAAAAAAAATTTATGTATATGCTTATCCGGGCGTTCATTGAGTAACCGGGCAATCGGGGTGAGGTACTCTCTCTCTGAGTATTCGCGTCAAAAGATGGATAGACTCTGTGAAAGCATTCGTGTTTGGACCATTCGCTTAGTAACCTAGGATATTGGGTATGAGGTACTCTTACTCCCACTATTCGCGTCAAACAGCAGTGGGGTAAAAGAGAATACTATAAAAAAAAAATCCTTAGTTGAGGGGGAGTTTATATATTTCTTTGGGGGGACATATTTAGTATCGATGAGTGCTTAGTTTGACTTTGCTAGGGGGAGAGTGCTTGACGGTCCTATGGTACATGAGAATTGACGAATATTTGGATAGTGATCTTAATATCTTATGACGTGTCACACACTCACTTTTTCATAGATTCATCTTGTGTGTTACACTCTATCTTCGAATTCTCTCATTGAATTGGTTTAATACAAATTTGTTCATGCACTCTTGAATTTTGTCCTATCGTCTGAGCCTCATCTTTGAATACTTGTTCGTCGGATTATATGTTGCATTGCCACTTTGTTTTCTTTAAAAAACAAAAACATGGGTATCTTTGGTCATTATGGTCTTAAATTCCATTCGCTGCATTTCTCTTATAGCCATATTGCCTATGTCATTCTTGTTTTTGCATATCATATCAGTCTCTCGTATGCTTTCTAGTTGTCTGTGTCTCACCTTGGACCTGTCAATTCCTTTGTTTTTCCGTAACAAAAAGGGGGAGAATTATTTTGAGATGTAAGATGAGTATTGGTCTATCTTCTTGGCCATTTTGGATAATAGGTTACATGTAGGTTCTACCGTCTGTTGATGGTTTTGGATAATATCTATCGTGGCATATTCTCGTTGATGGTTTTAAGTGCGTGTTTTACCGACTTATTGATCAAGCTTCATGTGAATCCTAAATCGCTCATTTCTTCGTATCTATAACTGTTTTGGGTGATTTTGTCCCGGAAAAGCCAAAGGGGAGATTGTTAGTTATTTTGGTTTGGCATTTTCCGGAGTTGTTCAAAACACACCCTAGTTCAATTGATTTTCTATTTCTTTGAATTGTAATGGGTAGATTGAATAGGCGGGGGTAGTTTCTCGCGCGATGCTCCTTCCTTTGCCTTCAGCTTTTTGACCTTGCGAAGCCGCTTTGATTTCAACAAAGGTAAAATCATCATGGCATTTCATGGATAGCATTTTTATATCTTCATCTTTTATTAATCATATTTTAAAATGCCCTAAATTAGTTTTCCGGAGAATAATATACCCACACGTTCCTTGGAGTATTAGATTACTAGATCTTTCCATAAATGCATGATGCCAATTTACAACTGATTTCCAAACCTTAGCATATAAAAACGTGGTCTATTTTTAAGACCTCGGAAATCGGCTAGAAAGGTTTAGATCATTTCCTTTATGCTGTTGCCAATGTAAATTGATTACCAAAATGCAACATAGGAAACGTGGTTATTTCGTGGATTGTGGAAATCGGCTAATATATATAAATATATGATTCATGTTTCCTTTTTCAATTGACTACCAATCTTTGATGTATTGTTTATATAAATACATCCTTTGTTTCTTTCAATAACGGGGATCTCTACACTTTTGCGAAAAAGAAAAGAAAACATAAGTTTTGAGTGCTAGAGTTTTTATTGTTTTGTATGAGTTGTCAATCAAATCAACTCATGCATAGCATTTTGTGACAATCTATTTCAACGTTCTTGCATCTTGCATTTGTCCGAACGTTTTTGATTGTCCTGTTCATTCTGCATATCATTCATCATTTCATTTGGTGATCCATTGGTGCCTTGTTGCTGTTGGCCGGATTGACGAGGAGTCTATTCGGAGCCGGTTGATTCCCGGAGATCGAACTTGAGGTTCGTGGCAAGCTGTTGAATCAAAAAGAAGCTCTGGGAGCATCGTGAGTTGGCGAGAATAGGTAACGCTTAAGGGTGAGGCTTGAGGTAATCTGTTTCGCACTGTAACTCTCTTTTTGATTAATAGAAAATAGTAGACTAGGCCGTGGTTTTGTCTTAGGGTTATTCGGACCCTAAGGTTTTCCACGTATATCGCGTGTTTTGCCTCCTGATTTATTTTCTGCTTTTTTGTTGTATTTTCTAATTGTTTAATCTCTTATAGAAGAAAAAAATCTAATAAAAGTTTTTCTTAAAAAAGGGTTAATTTTTTAATTAAGTCCTATTCACCCCCCTCTAGGACGTTTTTAAGCTTCCGCATAATTTCAGCTGCTACTCCTCACTACTGCTCTCTTCTTCTTCTTCTTCTTCTTCTTCTTCTCTGTTCATTTTTCTTATTCTGCCCCGTTTTCTTCTTCTCCTTCTTCTCTCTGTTTTTGCATTCATTTTTTGTTGTCTCCAAAAGCAAAGCAGCCCCGTGTCAATGTCACCCATCTATACAAGCTTGTAGATGAGGAGGAAGAGGTATGGGAAGATTGGGACTATGGATATTTGGATGAGGGAGAAGAAGAAGACGTGGAATGATACAAATCAAGTGATGATGAATAAGATGAAGATGGATTTGAAGTTATTGGTTTTGATGAGGATGATTGATGGGCATGCATGCATGAATCGATTTAGATTACCGTATCCTTAATTTTGTTGTCTCCAAAGCTAAACGTCTATATCTTAGCTTTTTATGGATTTTATGTTTTGCTTAGCATTTGGTGGTTTAAACATTGAAATGTTTATGTTTTATGACATTTAAACGTTTTAAAAGCGTTTGCTTGTGTTGAAAGTTATGCCTATATTAGAAATCCACTCGTTATAATAAAGTGCGCCACGGTTTGTTATGGCGCGCGCCGCGCATGGCGCCATGCTCTATTGCTCCAAGGGACCATTGCGCCTTGGTGCGCCGTGAGCCATTTAAAACACTGGTTCATGCATTGCAATGATTGAAATAGTGCTTTTGAATGTACCTCTTCGTATATGAAACGGGGAGAAAGACTTCCTGAAGCAAGCCATGGGGAAAATTTTGTGGAGTAATCAGGACCTAACATCCCATTCCGTGTTTCTTTGTAGATCCTCAGCAGATCCTACACACAAATTTCAATAAGAATACTCAGTGCAAACAAAAAACTAATACTACTAGTTGTATATAAGAAGGCAAAAGATTTTTGTAGATTTTTTCTCTGGACCAAATAGTTTGCACTCGCATAACTCATATAGTTAGGACTAGCTATTGCAAATGTCTAAATTAAAAGACATTCCGTTGTTGAAATGTTAGGAGCAAAGTTGACCTGCCTTTTTCCAGAAATACTCGTGTACTCTACTCAGTGCGGCGCTTTCACCACCGACAAATCGCATCCCTTTGTCGACCTGTATCAACAGAAGGGAACAGACTTTAATGAAACTAGGATTAATATATTGGTTACACAACAACTCCATGCGTACCTCTTGGTGTCTTAAGTCAAATATAAAAAAAACTTGCCTTCCCCTCATGATGTCCAAGCTGATCAAGTGAAGGAACACGTCCCCAGTCCCCAATGTTGGGTGGAGGACCAAGTGATGATGGCATCTTGATGCAACCTCGCACTATAGTCTTAGATTCAACAGACTGCAAGTTCATTGCAAACTAAGATATGAGAAATTTTTTTTCACTTACCAATCTGAGGGTAAGAAAGTGCTAATGGACATGACATATGACATAACTGACCAAAAGAATTGTACCTTACGAAACTGAGTATAAACATCGGGTAAACAACTGGTATCAAATGGCAGGTCATCTATGTGGTACATAGTACTTCCCCAAATCAATTGGAGTTTAGGACTGTTTGTGGAAGTCTCCACCTTTCGCAAAAATCTGCTAACCAATCTCTCAACATTGACCTCCTCGCTGCAGGTTTCTTTATGGGCATACACCTGCTGGATTACAAGGTGTCTGCGTTGTTTACTAAATGAATAACAGATGGTCTAAGAAGTCAAAAATCATAACAAAGCCTTTCCACAGGGTACAGAAAATTTCTTAACTGTGTGGGCTCCAAATGCTTTCACGAGCGTGGGGATAATTTCCTCAGGCTTTCCATGCTGAATGAGCAAGTTTAGGCCCAGATTCATCAATTTCTTTTTCAAGTCAGCCAAGCATTCGATGAGAAATTGTGCTCTCAAAGCTGCCACAAAAAAAAAAAATTCATTAATATCATATCATTAAGTCGACACAATTCCAGCTCTAATCTAAGAACCCCTATGAGTTTTGGCATCATTCTGATCGCCTTTTTTCTGTTGGAGTAGTAGTAATCATTCTCATAGAGTTCTGAACAAGAAAACATAGTTTTACAAGAATCAAAACAGAATGATGCAAAAGTAAGAATATCATATACATATAAAATCTTATGGCAGTAGAAAATAGGCTCAATTATTCATGAGTTTTTATGATGACAGGCGTTGAATGATCCGAAATTCAACCTAAGTGGGAACTTATTAGGCATAACCTTGATAATATTTTTTCACAATCAAGCCCAATGTTACTTTCAGTCAATGTTTCATAGAATCCTAAATATAATGGGTAGTGTTTTCCACCATGGAAAGCCCCGACTTTAGCAAACAATCAACACTCTTCAGTCTTCAGACTTCCCATTACTTATAAATGCACCCTTTTTTTGCTACTTGTAGTGACTTTTTATGTGTAATTTTGTTACTAAAAAACAAAAAAAGGGGGTGCATTTATAAGACAAAAAGGAAACTTGAGCAAACAAAATTGGACGGAGATTAAAAAAAAGTACAACTGTTCTAAGGTTGATTATGTATATTACCCGAAAGAATACACAATTTCATATGTTAATAACACATCATCAAATATACTGAGTACCAAAATGGTACTCCCTCCGTCCCTTTTCAAGTGTGTTGCTTCATAAATCCAACTTATTAAAAAAAATCACCATTACACCTTTCACATCAACTTTTACCTCTACTTTACACTTTTCACATCAACTTTTATCTCCACTTCCCATAATTATCCTCCACTTTAACCCATTAACTCTTTATCCACTAACTTTTCAAAAGGGCAAAATGATAATTGTACAAAGTTGAACCCATTAACTTTTCAAAATACACACTTAAGAGACAACCCAAAATGGAGATGTCTATATTAAAAAAGGTACGGAGGGAGTGCACATTTTTATCGGTTAATCACTCACCAACATAATGAATACCAAAAAAGTATACACGCGTTCATGTCGATAGAACAATGATGACCTAGCATAGTAATCTAACTCTACTAATATCCTATCATCTGACCCCAAAAAAAGAAAAACCCAATTTGAAACTTCACGAGTGGTATCAATTCTTGTGGTGCCACTATCAATTCTTATGGTGCCTGTATGGAGGTTTGTTCAGTCTATAATTGGGCCCTGCTAGTGAATAAAGAGTTAATGGGCCAACAAATGGGTTGGGTCTCATTATTCAGGGATGGAGGGTAAGAGGGAGACGGGACGGCACGTGCCAATCCGGGTCCAAAAATAAAATCATTTTTGAAACAATGTCATTTTTCAAAATGCATATATTATTTTTGGTATTAAGCATATTGATAAATGATTAATCAATAAAAATATGCCATTTCTAGGTATTAAATATATTGATGGATCATTAAACATTATGAAAATGTGTATCTTTTCGGGTAGTTAAAAAATTAATCTTAGAACACTTGTATCATTTTCATACAAATTACTCCTCCAAAAGATAATCTACTACCAACAAACTCCAATTTTTGGATAAAAAAATAAAGCACTTCTGTGCATAAATTTGTACATTTCTTGACATAAAATTAAAGAACTAATTGAAATTTTTATTTGAAAATTGCAAGTTGTTTCATAATGACTATGTTTGTGGGACAGATAAAGGGAGAGTATTGATTTTGGGTCCTACTTCTGAATCGGAATCCTACTCCGTCCCTATCGTTATTAGTCGAGTAGTTGAGGCGCACATAAACTTGCCCAAGCTCGAGTTATAATATAGGAAAAAGAACATAGTACAAGCTAGGGAGGAGGCGATACATTACCTCCAGTTTTAGGAAAGCCAAAGTAATGTGTGGTAGAGTTGAAAAGCCGAGGATCCACACAATACAAGGGGAAAACAGACTCAGAGGAAACCCAGGCCCTAAACAAAGCCTCATTGTCCAAAACCCTCAAATCATTCCTGAACCAAACAATGGCTACCCCCTTTCCACTTCTCCTTGAAAAACTATTTGACGAAGATGGAGAAACTGTGTATCTTTGGAACGTCTGTTCAGCAATTCGGTCAATTTCGTCCAAAGAGGGGATTACTTGATAGGAAGTAGAAGCTGATCTGAAATGGGTTTTGTGATCAGCAGTTGTTGAAGTGGAAGTAGACATTGTGATGGGAAAGGAAGGAAGAACACTGCCGGAGAGGCAAAAATGGTGTGGAGTTGTGGGGTTGTAGAGAAGTTTTGGGAGGGATAGACGTGGAGATAAAAGTGACCAACGGAACGTAGACATCTTCTTTCTTTGCCTCTTCCTGGCTTTAGAGAGGGAGAGAGAGAGGGAGGTGGTTTAAGTCGTTGGGAAATTGACACGTAAAGATGTTTTAGTTTGTTCACGTGGCGCCCTTCCTGACCATTGTTCCGCAGTGTTCCAAGTAGCAATTTCCCAACGACTTAAAAAACCGTACTCCTTTTATCCTTTTTAGTGTTTGAGACATTTTTATTGGGTGGTTCTATTCGCAGCCCATTTTTAACTACATACAGCCCGTTTGCTACATACAACCCTGATGAGGTGGCAAATCTATAAATTTGCTTCATGTAACCCGGCATTTTTCCAAAATTGCCCCTTTCCACTCAAAACCCTTTATTCTCTCTTCCCTCCTCACACACCCAAATCGATACAGACCTCCATCTCTCTCTCTCTCTCTCTCAGACCACCTCCATCAGACTCTCCATCTCTTCCATTTCGCCATTCCTGGCGAGAGAAACCGTGGACGGTGGAAGGCGGCGGTGGTCCGGAATTGTCGGCGACGGAACTGCTCGATTCTGGGTTCGCCGGACTATGATTCTCTCTCCTCTCTTCCCCCCTCTATCTCCCCTCTGCCTTTCGTATTTTGGGTTTCAATCAGATTGGGTTTCGATAATTCTTGATTTGTTGGTTTGAACGGAAGACTTGATTTGTATGACTTTGGTTATGTATGTATAATTTCAGCTCGCTGGTTTTCGCACATTCGGATATTAACTCCCGAAATTATACCCATAATTCGGATACAAACTGCTGAATTATGTCCAAAATTGCGGATATTAACTACCATCACCAATTTCTGCTCTCTGGAGTTTGAGGTTCAGATATTAACTCCCGAAATTATACCCATAATTCGGATACAAACTGCTGAATTATGTCCAAAATTGCGGATATTAACTACCATCACCAATTTTTGCTCTCTGGATCTGGATGTGGATTGAGGTTCGGATATTAACTACCGAAATTTTCCACAAAGTTCGGATATAAACTACCATCACCAATTTCGGATATAAACTCCCGGTTTTATAGGTAAATTTCGGGTATTAACTACCGAAATGTATTGCGATTTTCGGGACTGTGTGTACCGTTTCGAACGAACAACGGCTGAAAAATCGAAAAAGCAATGGGTTACTCTTGGGTCGTTTTTTGCTCGAAAATCTTCATGTCTGGGTTACTCTTGGTCTGTATTTGTGTATTTGTGCATCCATTGGTGGACTTGGAGTTGTAAGTTGCTCCATTACTCTTTGGAGCTCTTCAACCCCCATTGATTCAACAAGGTTTTCCATTGAGAGAGATGAAAGATGAGGGGCATAGGAGGATATTGGGGATTAATGGCTAGGTTGTTTTCGATTGGAGGAGGAGGAGAGATTTTTTTCGATTGGGGGAGGAGGGAACACGATGGAGGAGAAAGGAAGAAGAAGAAGTGGGCTGGTATGTAGCAATTGAGAGAAAGTGGGGTGGGTTGGTATGAAGTAATTTGAGGGGCTAAATGGTCTTTTCACAAGGAAGGTTTTGGTATTTATTTTGGATGGGTTGTATTTAGGGAAAATGGGCTGCGAATAGAACCACCCTTTTTATTTTGGGTTTTCCCTTAAGTATGTGTTTTTATAAGACAATGGGTAAAAAAAATTTCAATTATCATTTTGCCATTTTATGAAGTTAGTGGGTAAAGAATTAATAGGTAAAAGTGGAGGATCATTATGAAAAATGGAGATAAAAGTTGAAGTGAAAAATATCAAGTAGAGATAAAAATTGATGTGAAAGGTATAGTGATGATGCTTGTTTAATAAGTTGAATTTACGAAAAAACACATTTAAAAAGGGACGGAGGGAATGGGGGATGGTGTTGTCCCTAAATTAGGGACAACATCCATGTTGGCCCGAGCACTGTCGTCCCTGCTCAGCGATGAACGACTCAGATTTGATCGGTAAAGGACGGTTCAAATTTATTTGGATAAGATGTGATCCGAGCTGTAAAGACCTGTATAAATAAAATCACTTTTTGGAGAAATTTCGATTTGGCCGATAAAAAGTCCCGGTAATTGTTCCTTGGATTTTTCTAATCACAACGGTATAATCGGAAGTTATTTTTGAGTAAAGCAAAGTCATCTTTCACCCATTTTCTTCGGAGAAAAATGTGTCGTTTTTCAGTTTTGTACTAAAAGTGGGGGATGAGATTTTGATGTGATTAAAATTTCAAAATTCTGAAAATGTCATTGTTTCCAAATGGGGAGTACTTTCTTATTTTCATAAATAAATTAAAGCATAGATTATAAGTTTTCTTTACTTAAGTTTGGTTTATGAAAATAAGTGGTGGGGTCACATATTATATACACAAGTGACATTTGGGTGTGAGTTGTAATTAGGTGATTATATTAGAAGTGTATGGGGGTAAATTTGCAAAAATCAAAACATAACTCTCTTCTCTCCCTCCCCCAACCCGTCGGCTCCCTCTCTCTCCTCACTCTCCACCATTTTTGCTCCCACCAAGCTCAAATCCCACCCTCCTCTCTTGACCACTTCAAGAACCAAGGTTATTTTCATGTTCTACGCATCGTGGGGAGCTCGGTTCACCTTGGATTCGCACCGAAAGCTCACATTTCGGGATTTGGGGTTTTCTACACCTAGAGTTTCACTCACCTTCATTTTTCAAGCACATCCTTGAGGTAGGGAAACAATTACTATCTCTTCTAGTTATATACTTGTGATTTGTCGTACATACTTTGTTCTTGGTTTCAATTCCTTTGGAAATCATGTTTTCCCTCTTTGTGTGGGTTTTCCTCACTTTGGTTTTGTGATCTACAAAATTAGTTGTTGCTTGATGAAATTGAGAGTAGAATTGATCTCCCTCTATGTTTAATTGTTGCTTAGCATCTCTACTCTGGGGCCTAAACTATCACATTTGCATTTGTGTTGAAATTCCACACCTCTATGGTGAAAATTTGCACTGCTGCCCCTGTTTTTAGCCGCTGCCCCTGTTTTCCAGCAGCTGCCCCAATTTCCTGGGTGTTTTCCGGCCACCCTTTGATGTCTGTTTGGCCTACAATTGTTCGGAACTTCGCATACTCGACATATAGCAACGTAGTAACCCCAAAAATCATTTTGAAATCATTAAACTACGTTATTTGACACGTCATTATGTTGGACAATTCGTTAACACGTATCGGATACAAAGCATGTTGAATTGGTTGGCCCATTTTGCGAAAATTGTGATATTTTGAAAAAAATGAGATACATAGAAATGTTTTGAGATGATAAAAATGGTTTAATGATTCTAGGGATCACCCATTTGGTGTTCCTAGCCATGGGTGTACGGAGCCCACGAAATCCGGCAGGGGTGCACGGAGCCCACGAAATCCTGCAAGGGTGCACTGAGCCTACGAAATCCTGCAGGGGTGCACGGAGCCTACGAAATCCGGCAGAGTGATTCATTCCCTATTAAATTTAATTGTTGATTGTATGACAAAGTTGGAAATGAAAATGTTTTGGGATACATATAGTATTTTGATGAGCATTGGATACTTGGATACGATTTTTGAACACGTGCTACACTTGTTGGTGATTTTGACAAACTTAATGTATTTGGGTATCTTGGGACACCTTGAAATAATTTTGGACACTTTGATGTTACTTTGGACACGTGGGTACTTCTCGGACACGTATCGTTTGTTTTAGCTTCCGTTGTGTTCCTTTGATCATATCTTCTCATGACAACTCATATCATGTGCACTTAGCATCTTTATATGCCTAGCGGTTGTAGTATGGTTTTTCCCTACGAGCTAGTGAGCTCACCCTATCATTTTCAGGTACACGGCATGTAGCATGGGTTGGATGTTTGACGCGTGGTTGCATTGCATGAAGATTACTGATCATGAAGTCATTTTTCTTTTTCATCTCCATTATCAAGAGTTTTATAAGATGATATTGTAACTCGATCTTTCTCCAATCTTTTGGCAATAAATGAGACATGTAATAACTTTGAGATTATTGATATTATGCATGGGATTATGGGTACCCTTAGTTGGAGATTATTGAACTTGATTATGGAAAAGTGAATTTGACTTGGACTTTTCAACGGAGTTTAGTTTTGACTTTGATTTATCCCACGTGGATTATATTTGTATTTTGGTTATTTAAAAATGAGGACGTGACACAAGCTATCCATTGCCGAGCATGAACGGCTGAGATTGGACAACATAAATGCTGTTCGTTTAGGGACATCACCCACCCCGGATCCGGAACGGAGGGAGTACTGTATAATGGACTACTTTTATGGAATTACCCTCTATGTTCCCACTATTAGTTCCAATTTAACAGTTTTTAACACAATTAGTCCTATGTTAATGTTGGTGAAAGCTATGTACTAAGGTTACTCTTTTTAACCTAATCATAGATGTAGAAAAAAAAAAAAAAAAACTCCATTTTCCGGTTTTTACTACCTATTTTGAACCTTTTTTTTTTTTGTACTCAATTCTGTGTTTCATCCCACCTAGCCACCGATTAATTGTCTTGGGGCCTAATTCAACGCCTCGGCCTCTAAACGAGACAACTTGGCATCGCCTCTGCCTAGGCCGATTTTTAGCACATTGACTAGTACTAGAGCGATGGAATGTGTTTGCACGATTTTAAGATGATTGTGGTGGACAGTGGAGTACTAATGGTACGTTTTGATAAGTTAGTCTTTAATAAATTAGTATTTTTCTTGATATTTAATGGCACATTAAATATAGTTGTAAACCTTAATTTTTGGCGGAACAATTTTGGGAATTATTTATGTGGTGGAGCTTCAAAATTTTGTGAACACCAAAAAGGGATTCTCCTTCGAATATACTCCTAGTATGTAATATATGATTGGTCACTAGTATTGTTACCATTTATGATACTGGTGGATTTGTTGTAACCTAGAGACTTGGTCTCCATAATTTTTTCCTAAATATTAGAAATACTGTTGCACTTACAACCTATATAATTCTTCTGCTGTTTCTAAGGCCAACAGACTTCTTGCTCATCCAATTCTCTCTCCCCCTCTCTATCTCTGAAAGGAACACACCGCCCAAATCACCGCCATTTTTATCGATTTTCTTCAGTTGTTGATGAACATTTCATGACTATTTAAGTACCAGAAAATGCAATTGGTTTGTGAGTTTACTTCGCTGCACAGAAGAAAACTGTGGAAGACCATCATATCGAGACAGTTAGAAAGAAAAAACATCTGGAACCCACCATGGTAGATATCAGAGAACAAGTGAAGCTTTCATATTTGAAGTTTTACATAGAAGGTGAAAACTAAAACAAAAGGTTTTTGTAGGAGAAGTGAACAAAACCGAAACTAACACCATGACTGATAACACAAATCACCAAACTAGTAAGAGAAATAGCAACAATGTGTTTTATACGAAACTTCGAGACAGAAAAAAGGAACAAGTAAACTTTGATCACCAAATTATATCTCCACTGAGCACCCACAAAATGGTGTGAGACAATTAGAAAAGGAGGTGCGATGGCGTTACTTCCTGCATCTCTTATCATGACAACTCTGAGTGTGAATCCCTTGGACTCTGAGCTCCAAAGTCAAGCTTGCCTCCAACTAAAGGTATGGATGATTAATACTTTCCCCTTCGAAGCCCAAATTAGCATGATAAAAGTATTTGTCAACCTTTCCACATGTTCTTCATGCATAGTCTTAGCAAGAATTCCAAGAGGACTAGAAAATTGATGGAAGTTGGATGAAGAGCTATTTTAGGAACCTCCAGTAACATTGTGTTGAGGAGGAAACTCTGGAGGAGCAGAAATCTGAGTACTTGAAAAACCATTCTGAGACCTCTGACATTGGCACTGTCTGTAAAATCAATTGTATTTTTCGTGGTTGTAGGAGCTTGTCTTTGACAAGTATTTCGCCTAAGACTTGTAGCCTTTCCAAACGCTTCTACATTTTGTTTGTCCAACTGAGGTCAACGATCCCGACAAAATTCGAGTCTTCTTCTTTGACGAGGCATCACAGTTAGTAGACTTTCCTTATGAAGTTCACATATCTAGGGTTTCACCTTTCAGACCCTCGGTAGACGTGAAATTGTATCACCATCATCAGTACTAGATCTAGCCATAGAATGTTATTTCTTCAGCGGTTCACCTTATGTTTAGCACTAGAATTCAAATTTAGAGGCTTTATTCCTAGCATGGTTATTGCTACGTAGAATGGCTAGTTTTGGAAACATACATAAAGGTTTTGAAGCTTCATAATGGACATGCATTTTGGTATACAACAAAATTACAATAGAGGACCAGTAGTATACCTATTCATGCAGGGCTTTTTTTCTCAAAAAAGGAAGTGCTTTGAAAACTCAAGGAACATTTGCTTAGGAATGTCGTCTTACTAAAACTTCAGTAACAAAAACCATTTTCAGCAACTCTAGGCTTCACTATCAGAAAGATACAATGTCAAGACTAGGATAAGGACGTTGTTGCTAAAGCTTTAGATCGATAAGATAACTAAAGCCGTTTGCTTGAACTCCACATTTTCTAAAAAACCCTAACATTTTTCCTGTAAAAGTAGTGTAAGTCTACAAAATATATATTTCACACAGATAAAAGGACAACAAATCAAATAAGACTCAAACACATCAAAGCCAGTAATTTTTTTCCCATACTATGATCAATCTATCCAGATTCACCCTACAATGATAGGTTTTTACAATACCTATAACTTCTTACTCTCTAAAGGTCTTTGAAATATATGGTTGTTTTTTTTTACTAACAATGCACAAAAAGATTAAGTGAATTAGCTACTTTCACTTTAAAAAAAAAAAAAAAAAAGACTAGTTAGCAAAGCTTGCATACAAGATTTGATTTGTAATCTTGTATATCAAAACACTAAAAAATATAGAGTGTAATTAAGAGATTTTTTACAAGGTCAGCAACTGTAGGGCCCACATCGTCTTGAGCTGGCCTTGGATAAGGAAAAACTGTTTATTACAGGTTTTCATTTGTTGGTGAAAAAATAAAAAGAAAAGCTACGTAGGGGAATAGAAACAATTGAAACTAACATATTGTTATTTTAAAAGATTAAGGGAAGTAGCACGAAAATGAGTCATCAAACATCAAGAACCAAGAAAGAAATAAGTGAACTTTATTTATCGAATTCTCCGTCCATTGAGCACCCGTTAAAGGGTGTCGTAGAAAGGAGATGTGACATCATTACTTCTTGTCTCTCTAATCATCAGAGCTCCAAACCTTGGATCCCTCGGACTACGAACTCCAGAGTCAATCTTGCCTCAGACTGAAGGTGCAGGGTGATCTGTAGTTTTGAATCACAGGTACCCTGATGAACAATATCTATCAGCATCTTCGCATGTTCTTCAAGGATAGTCCTAGTGGGAATTCCAAGAGGAGTAGAATATGGATTGGAAAGGCTATGGTCATTGGCGGAGTCTGTAAAATCTGTTACATTTTCTATAGTTGTAGTCTCGTACAAGTATTTCTCCCGAGACTTTCAGCAATTCCAACTGATTTTCGATTGTACGTTTTGCTGGTCCAACCTAGAAAAGTGGAGGAAGAGGACCCTACAAGGAAATTGTAGCCTTTCCTTATGAAGTTGACAAAAGTCGGATTCCAACGATCCAAATCCTCTGCAGGCCTGAAGTCATACTACCACCATCAGTAATGGATCCATCAATAGAATGCAAAATCTTTAGCAGTTAACAGTATCTAAAATTTACCATAACTGAAAAATGAGAGTCCCAGGCGGACCAGCAGACTAACGAGAAAGGCATAATACGCACCACTTAATAAATATAAGCAAGATTTGCAACTTTGAAAAGATTGATTTACAAGGACTACAAGGACAAATTTACTAGGAAATATGATCAACTCTTTTCTGACATCCTTTCTCCAACACCCACAAAACAATATTAAATAAAACATATTAAATGGTCCATGGGTCCCCCCCTCCCCAAGGAAAAAAAAGAACACATAAATAAAACAATCACAAAGATCCTGAAATATACAACGTTGTCTAAAATTCTCCTTGTCATGTCCTTAATGCTAAGACAGCACGAAACAAGAGGTGGGGGAACTGTGCACCAGATAATCACTTTTTATAGTGGGAAAATTTGACATTCAAATATTTATACAATTGTAAAGCTAACAAAGAAAGGCAACTCAAATCTTATGTTGGAAGTCTTAATGCGAAGGACTAACAAGCATCAAACAAACACGGACACGTAATCTTCGCAGGTGCTAAGAAGAAGTTTTCAAAGTTACATTAAAAAAAAGGGAAGAGTCGAAGAACAAAAAGAAAGAAAGAAACGGGACATAGAATAAAAGTACCGACCACACGAGTGCATGTTACCCACTAGGGCTGCTCAGCGGATCATCCGATCCGCCAACCGACCAATCCGAACCATCCGTTGATCCATCTGAGGTATGTACGGATGGATTGCGGATCGTCCAACACATAAGTTCACGGTTCCGGATCGGTTCCGGATAAATCCGAACCGCCCGTTGAAAAAAAAAAAGAAAAAAAAGAAGGCGTATTCTACTATTCTATAACCCATTACCCACTCCCACACCACATTACCCAATGGCCAATACTACCCAATACCAGTACCCACTACGACACTACCTCAGGTCCCCAGTCACTTACCCTAACCCGAAGCCTAAGTCTCTCTCTCTCTCTCTCTCTCTCTCTCTCTCTCTCTCTCTCCAATCCATCCATGTGGCGCATGCGTGTGCCATGTGGTTTGGATTTCTAAGTTTTATATTGTGTTTTTACTTTTTAGCTACTGTTGTTGGCTTGTTGAGTGAAGTGTGAACCACCAAATGGGGTGGAAATTAAAAATAGGCTTGAAAAATAGTCACTCTTGAGAAATGTTTGGGCCGGAAAATGATTTGGAAAATTTTCTAGATTGGCCCAAGTTAGAGGCCCATTTGTCATAGTCCAATCCGTTAAATCCATCCGGAACCGATCCGCGAAATCCGTATCCGATCCGATCCATCCGTATGTCACCTACGGATGGTTCTCGGATCCTAAGAACCCAAATCCGTTATGACCGGATCGGATCGGATCCGTATCCGAACCGGCCAAATCCGATCCGTGAACACCCCTATTACCCACACATGCAATGCAATCAATAATCTACTTGGGAGTTTTGTTAATCAAGTAATACAGGTAGGATCTAGACGCAAAACATTCTATACAATACAAATTATTAAAGCAAAGGTTTAGAGGTGGACGAAAATGAAGCAAAAGAAGTACACACACACAGACTAACCAATCAACTCTGAAGTACCCAAAAAGAAAAAAAAAAGTACACAATCAAAGACTCGCTATATCTTCTAGTGGGTTTTGTCAATTAATTCCTACCATTTTTGTAACCTACTACAAAATAATTGATCTTTAGTGACAACAATTTTGTCACTAGGTTGTTACTACTAAAAGTGTGATGCTAAAGGGTATTAAGTGACAATTGTTTAGTGAGTTTTCACTAATCCTATAATTATTGACAATTTAGTACAAAAAGCCGTCACTGAATACCCTTTAGCAACACACTTTTAATGACACGTTGTTGTCACTAGGTTGTCACTAAAACTCAATTCTTTTTAGTATCATATGCACAAACTACCCAATCTCAAAACTCAGAAGTGGGTTTTGTCAATCAATTCCTAACAGCATGCACACAAAACGATTATCCAACTTAAATGAACGTGACTAGACACACTTCCCAGCCAACAATGCCTAAATCCATCTAAGCTAGCCCACAACAAACAGCAAAAGGATTGTCATTAAACCTTAAACTACCTGTAACCAAAGAAACATACACAAAGAACGATGCAACTACAAGGCCCCCTACCAACAACAAAGTTAATGCTTGGATTAGCATAGAATTCAGAAGTGCAAGCATCTACCATTCCAAATTTCAAATTTAGACATTAACATCATTGCTGACACTAATAGAAAACTAAATGGGAAGAGAGAGAAAAAGAGATGATGAAAATGAAAGCTATCCAATACATCAAATAAAAATGGTATATAAGAATCCTGCTACTCTATGACAATCAAAAATCCCTTAGTACTTACAACCAAAAAGTACAAAGCAATCATAAGCTTCAGTCTCCCTAAACCATGAGAACTTATTCATTGATTATGAGCCATTGGTCTTGAAATCCTTCTACGACACAAGGAAAATAGTCCTGGCAATATTTTCGTTTGCAGTAACAAATCCCAACCAATGCCTAGTAAGAGTTCACCTGCTACAAGTGAATGAAACTATAGAGACAACAATGCTGAATTTAAGAGCTTAATATGGAATATCTATGCCATATAGGGAAGGGAGGACTGAGGGAAAAGATCACCTCATAAAATAAGCAGATGCATACATCTAGAACAAATAAAAAGAAAAAGTATCTAGCGCATCGATAATATTTGGTCCCATGCACAAAGGACCAACATGAGAACAGGCAATCAGTTAAGGAAAGAACAAGAAAAACATGTACTTTTGAACGAAGCATATAAATGATGATGATAAATAGCTAATCACAACCATATAACCACCAAAATTATCATAGCTAACCACAACCATATAACCACCAAAATTTAAAGAAGAGACAAACCAATGCAAAGTGAAATGAAAAGATTCCAAAATCAACAAGGGTTGGAAGCACCTTCTCCTCTATATTTGAAGAGATTAGAAATATTCGTAAGTTGTAAAAGTTAAACAGAAACAAATGCCAAAATGGGAATTAACAAATTTGGTTGTAAACTTACATGTATGCATGCATTCATTGATTGTTGTTGCCTCCTTGAAGATGCCGTTACAGAGAGGACATGTAAGTAAAGCTGAGAGGACATGTAAGTAAAGCTGTCAGATGAGCCTTAAGTATGAGTATCTGTGGCACTTGAGATTTAGGCACAAGGAAAACTTGAGTTACAAAAAATCCACATCTCGATCCATTAAAGATTAAGAGTGTTATTTAGCCAAATACAAAGCAGCTAGATAAAAACTAAAGGTGCAGGACTTAAGGTCTTAAAGCAAAACCAAAAAGATTATGATGATGAAAGAACAAGAAAAACATGTACTCTTGAACGAAGCATATAGATGATGATGATGATAAAAGCTAACCACAACCATATAACCACCAAAATTTAAAGAAGAGAATAATCAATGCAAAGTGAAATGAAAAGATTCCATGATCAACAGGGGTTGGAAGCACCTTCTCCTTTATATTTGAGAGATTAGACATATTGGTAAGTCGTAAAAAGTTAAACAGAAACAAATGCCAAAATGGGAATTAACAAGCTTGGATGTAAACTTACATGTATGTATGCATTCATCGATTGTTGTTGCCTCCTTGAACATGCCGTTACAAAGAGGACATGTAAGTAAAGCTGAGAGGACATATAAGTAAAGCTGTCAGACGAGTCTTAAGTATGAGTATATGTGACACTTGAGATTTAGGCTCAAGGAAAACTTTAGTCACAGAAAATCCACATCTCACTCCATTAAAGATTAAGAGTGTTATTTAGCCAAATACAAAGCAGCTGGATAAAAACTAAAGGTGAAGGACTTAAAGTCTTAAAGCAAAACCAAAAAGATTAACCCTTTTCAAAGAGAAAAGTTGCCATCAAACCTTGTAGTCTGGTAGATCATTGATCCGATTCTCAGAAGACATGAACACCTCAATTTCTTCGTCATTTTCATCTTCTTCATCTTTTTCTTTGATCAAACTATCCATCGTTGTCAAACAACGACTTCTCTGTGAGGCATAGAGCCGCCTCCAAAACAAATTAGGTATATATAGAAGGCACATCTAGGGCAACACGATGGATCTCATCAATTTTGTTGAAACTACCAAATTGCCCCTTCCTATTTTCCTTCTTTATTTCTGTCATTATCCTTTTTTTAAGGGGTAGATGTTGTTGCCTTTCACAAACCTCAAGCGGATCCATATGCTCGGTAAGGCAATACTCCCTCCGTCCCAAATTATTGTGCCAGTTTCCTTTTTGGAACTTCTCAAAAAATTGTCTATATTTCATAATCTATGATGTTTTTTTATGATTTTGAAATTTTTGTTTAATAAAATTAATTGAGATTTATCAAACGAGATCCATATTGAATATAAGAAACATTATAGATTAAAAGATATAGATAATTTTTTGAGACGTCCAAAAAAGGAAACAGGCACAATAAATCAGTAGAGATGCCAACGACAATTAAGATATCAAAAAGCTAAAAGTACAATACTTTCTAATTCTATAGTATTAGTTCCATGTGACTAAATTGCATATGTCTAGTCCATTATCATATCTACACGTATCAAATTGCACATATAATTTCCAAAAGCCTCGGCCATTTTGGATTAGAATTACTCTATGTTTAAACTTGAAAGACCACAAAGATAATTGCAAGTGAATCATAAACACACTAGTAGTATTCGTCTTTCAATGCATATGCATAACAAGAGGTGTACATTAACCGAGTAAAGAAAAATGAATTCTTGTAATTTTGTAAGAGGTGTCAAACGAGGTTTGGTTTACCTGGATTTAGTCGAGCATACTTAAGACGATCTTCATGCGTAAATAGCTAGGAGGAAAAAAAGGGCGGTAGATGGTAATAAGAATGGGTGCCACGTCTGGACTCTTGATATGTGTCCTATTTGATGCCTATGCAATGGGGATGTGTATAATATGCCAAAAAATATAGCTATTATTCCATGGTCTTTCCTTCATTCCCCGCAACCACAGGTTTCATGTGGACTTCCATACAGAGAAACAATATCATTTTCCGTAGCTTCCCTTGTGCCAAGAGTACTATGTCTTGAACACCGCTTTCCGAAAGAAAAGGAACATACACGACTCGGTTGTGGATATGTACATGGCAACTAGTTTAAGTTTCTAACATTCAAACTTAAGGTCCAGTAAAATTTAATCAAGGAACATTTGTTATCATTAAAGAAAGGTCATATCACATCATGAATAACGCATTTGGCGAACCACGAAAGAGAATGCAATATATTATTTCACCAACCATATAATGTGAATATTGTTCGATTGACAATTCAACTTGTCTAACCAAGAAACTCATATAAGTTTCTAAGATGCCCTCAACTATATTCAAATGTTTTGGTGATTAACCATTCACTGAAAAAGTTTTCCGTATGGGAGATGCAAGTGAGGACAAATCATTTATGTTGAGGGCGCAAGTCTAAAATGTATACGCGCTAATCAATGCATCGTTCCAATTTATGAAGCCACCCCTATTAACTCTCAAACAGGTGTGACTGAGCAGTCACTAAAATTTGGTCGTATGCAGTCGTTTGTGCAGGGCAAATCCTTTGTGTCGAGGGCACTCGTTTGACATGCATAACGTCCTACATATCATTACAACTTCATTATCCTTCAAGATCTGACTGATTAAATGAATCATGTATACTTCTTGTGCATTTAAAATTGCCTATGTAAAGCACATAGCTAGGCTTTACATAGGCAATTGATGGGTGGACATATTGTATATACATTTTCTTTCGGCGTTTGCCAAAGGAGAGATGACACCACTGATTAACAACATTTCTTTTGGTATCCCATGAAATACATTTCATGCTTACTTTATCATGTTGTAATTCACATACCTAGAAACCAAAATATTCAAGGAAAAATGTTGCATTCGGGCATTTTATCAAACATGTGTGGGCATCAACTTAAATTCCTCTTCATATTTACTTTGGTGACGCCAATACTCAAATGGCTATCAGGATACTCGTTCTCTGAATTAATTCCCAGAAACCGACTAACCAAACCGTTTCCTAAGATGAAGTTACCTAACGGGCAACATTGGTTAAAATGGGTTAAACCCATCATCAATTTTATGAGTTTCTAAAAACCCATGACACTCCAATCGCAAATGGAGGAGTAAAACTCAGAGCTATCAAATCTGAGTTTGAACATGCTTTCATGAAACCGGGCCTGCAAGTTCATGGGCAGCCATTGCGTGTGATTTCCAATGGAAGCAATCAACCTCTGATTATGATCAATGGTCCTACCCAACTTTACAGAACTTAGTTGAAGCAGCTCTGATGGTCCTGACCAATTTTATAGAAATTCGGAGTGTGTTGAGTTGGGCCTGACCATCGCGATAGTGGGACAAATCCGACTAGGCTCCGGGTCGGTTTAATTGAAAGAGACCCGAGGTGTGCTAAGCTCGGATGGGCTGAAAGCATGGCACGGGCCGATGAGGCGAGGGTGGCGTTACCAGCACGTGACCATGCGGTTAGCGGTTCACGGAGAGCCATGGGCTTGGTTTGGTAAGGGATGATGTCACCGCATGTGTGTGAGCATGTTTAGCTTGGAGAGCAAGCACATGGGAGGCTATAAATACCAAATGATAGACCTTAGAGGTATACACACTCTTCTAGATCTAAAATTACTCCCTCTATTGTGTTTCCCTCTCTAGTTGCTGACTTGAGCGTCCGAGTGTCCGCCGACAAGAGGACGGCGTGGCACTAACGGTAGTTGCTTGTGTAGGTCGGAGCAAGGAGGAAGATGGTTCGACACGTGGAGATCCACTGGCGAAATCACCCCACCACACCTTACCATCGTGATAATGGTCCTGACCAATTTTATAGAATTTCTGAGTGTGCTGAGTTGGTCCTGACCAACCTGAACTTGATCATGACCATTTTTACAGAATTTTAAGGGTTCGTTCATCTATTTCGAGGCTCTAAACACCCTCCAAATTGCCCATTTACGCAGACATCGACTCCTAAGGTCTGTAAACACCACAACTACACAAAATGCATCAAATAACATGATTAACGGACACACAAAGTACAAGTTAAGGCACTTAAATAGGTGCATTCAAGCACCTATTAAAAAAAATCAACCTAAACATCATTTCTATCCGATGCAGTATTAGTGGTAATAAAAAATGAAAATGTATAAGAATTCAAGAGGAGTTCAAAAATAACACCCATATGATTGAAAAATGAAAATTACTAACTGTTATTTATTTAGGGTAGTGCTAATGCCAAAACTATTTTTGATTGTGCCAAAACTCAAGTGCATGAAATGCTTGTACTCATGTGTAAAGAACAAACTCTTTATGCATTGAAGTTTTGGCACAATCAAAAACAGTTTTGGCATTATCACTACCCTTTATTTATTTGATCGAATTTGTGTCAAACTTTGTAAATTTTTAGTTCTCTTGGGACTAGCAAAAAATGTAACAAAACTAAACAAAGATATTAGGATTTGTTAGTTGTTG